>JAWQEG010007229.1:7500-50416 GCA_033782935.1 Petrolisthes cinctipes
CTCCTATCAACTCCACTCCCTCTGTGTCCACTCCTTCCACCACTCCTTCTGTTTCCACTCCTTCCACCACTCCCTCTGTTTCCACTCTCTCCACCTCGCTCTTCTTCGCTCTCACTCCCTCTCCCTCTCCTCCTCTGTGGTATATGATGGAGGGGGTGTGTTGTGAGAGGCAGTAGTGCTCTTGTTGTTGTTGTTGTTGTTGTTCTAATGTAATTGTTATGGCGTGTGTGTTGTCAAGGATGGTGTTGTGTGCGTGTGTGTTATGTGTGTCGTTGTCAATGATGGTGTGTGCATGTGTGTCATCGATAATTGTGTTTGTGTGTTAGTGTGTGTTGTCAAGGATGGTGGTGTTGTGTGCGTGCGTGTTGTGTGTGTCGTTGATAATGGTGGTGGTGTGTGTGTGTGTGTGTGTGTGTGTGTCGTCAATAATGGTGGTGTGTGCATGTGTATCGTTGATGGTGTGTGTGTCATGTGTGTCATCGATAATGGTGGTGTGTGTGTTGTCAAGGATGGTGTTGTGTGTGTTGTGTGCGTGTGTGTCATCGATAGTAGTGGTGTGTGTGTTGTCAAGGATGGTGTTGTGTGTG
Source organism: Petrolisthes cinctipes (assembly GCA_033782935.1). NCBI lineage: Eukaryota > Metazoa > Arthropoda > Malacostraca > Decapoda > Porcellanidae > Petrolisthes > Petrolisthes cinctipes. The sequence goes on from JAWQEG010007229.1 coordinate 8,088, forward strand.
TTATGTGTGTCATCGATAGTAGTAGTGGTGTGTGCATGATGTGTTTGGTTGTGTTGATCCAGCTCAGCGCGTGTGTCGAAGGCCAACACACACACCTTACAGAACAGCACCGTACACATCAGAGCCTCACGTGCGTGCTTCTTCATGTGCCCACGTAGGTTATAATTTGTCATGAACCGGGCATCACACACCTCACACACCATATTCTTATCCTGAAGGTGAACTTCCCTCTGGTGTGCCCTCAGTGCCTTGATGGTCTTGAAGGAGGTGTGACAAGCCCCGCAGATGAAGTCCCTTGCCGTGCGATGACTTCTGCAGTGGTCATCAAAGTACTGCTTGTGGTTGAAGGCCTTGCTGCAAACCGGACATCTGTATCGTCCCTCGTTAGTGTGTAGTGTTTGGTGGTTGCGATAGGTGTCCAGGGTCTTGAGTAGGTGTCCACACAGGTCACACTTGTAGGTGCGTATGTGTGAGTGTGTCCTCATGTGTCGCGCCAGCTTGGTCTTGGTGGTGCCGCGGAAACTACACACCTGGCACGGGAACAGCTTGGGGTCCCCGTGCTTGTGCATGCGGTGAACACGTAGCCCGATCTTCTGCGAGAAGGTCTTGCCGCAGATCTCGCAGAGGTGTGACCCCTGCCACGGTGCGAGGCCGAGGTGAACGTGTCGGTGGTGCCTCTGCATCTTGAGCCTCGTGGTAAATACCTGACGACATGCTGGACAGGTGAAGGAACCTCTCAGCCAGCGGTCATCCTCTTCAGTGCCTTCTTCAGTGCCTTCAGCTGTGTTTGTCTTCCTCCTCAGGCCGGATAGTAGTTGGTGGTGGTGTGCCCGCGTCCGCCCTCGCCCTCGCTTCATGTCCCCCCCTCCCGCGCCCCCCACTCTCGCGCCCCCCTCCTCCTCTCCCTCTCCCCCCCCTACCACCACCACCGTCGCCGCCATTACATCCTTGTTATTATTGCTGTTGTTGTTGTTGTTGTTGTTGTTGGGTAATCCTCCTTTACTGATATTTCCTCTTTCATTCCTGTGTTGTTGTTGTTGTTGTTGTTGTTGTTGTTGTTCATTTGCTCGTTCTTCTCCGTGTGCTTGTGGGCGAGTGTGTTCTTCCTCCTTACATCCCTCACCACCACTCCCCACTCCCCCCCTCCACCTCTTCCACCTCCTCCTCCACCTCCTCCTCCAGAGTGTCTCGCCCTGGAAGAAACACAGAGACTTAGGGAGGCTGAAGGAAGGAGGGTAAGGAAGGATGGGAGGGATTATGTCACCACTACAACCAACCCACCTGTAAAACCACCCAATCCCCACCAACACTCCATTTTGTCACGATACCTCCTTCTCCTACCTACACCCCCTATTTGTAAAGCTACCCCTTTCCCCTACCAACACCCCCTATTTGTAACGCTACCCCCTTCTCCTACCAACACCCCCCATTTGTAACGCTACCCCCTTCCCCTACCAACACCCCCTATTTGTAACGCTACCCCCTTCTCCTACCAACACCCCCCATTTGTAACGCTACCCCCTTCCCCTACCAACACCCCCTATTTGTAACGCTACCCCCTTCCCCTACCAACACCCCCTATTTGTAACGCTACCCCCTTCTCCTACCAACACTCCATTTGTAACGCTACCCCCACCCCCTACGAAGACCCCTCAGTCACGCTACCCCCACCCCCCTACCAACCCTCCCCCATCTGTAACGCTACCCCCCCACCTCAATTTGTAACGCTACCCACCCCCCTACCAACCCCACCTACCCACCCCCCACTACCAACACCCCATTAAATTATATAAAGAATTTGCTGTTGAACAAGTGACTGCCCTTTGTTCCCTAATCCATGCATCCATAAGGCAGTGTACAGTTCCTTCACATTGCAAAACAGTATATGTAACACCAATCCATAAAGTTTCCAACCCCCAGTCATTCCATCAACTAAGACCAATTACAATAACACCCTTCAATAGTCTGCTGTGTGAAAGTTTTGTCTTCAACTGGGCCTCAGCCAGCATTGCAAATGCCATTGATCACCAACAGTTTGGCAATATGAAATCATCATCCAGCACACACTGCCTCATTAACCTCCTAGATTTCATATATAAAAACATTGAAATTAGAAAAACCTCAGTTGCATTGGCATTCATTGACTTCAAAAAAGCTTTCGACTTAGTAGACCATAATGTAATTAATTTTGAATAAGGCACTGAGTATTGGGATGGATCCGAGCTTGGTAGCTTGGTTGTCAGATATCAGGGTGCTGTTTCAGGACCTCAGAAGATTAAGTGAGGTGTGCCCCAAGGGATGAGAATGAGACCCTTGTGTTTCTTAATCCTCATAAACGATGCCCTGACCCGACACACCACACCGGTGAACATATGTGGATGATCATCCACTGTAGGTTTTGTGGTGGATAACACACAACCTAACTACCACTAACTACTATCCGTTTCAGAGCCGGACAGACGGTGTTTTTCGCAAATATCTCCTAAACGAATCGTTGTATCAATATAACATTTCAACACACTATCTTTAACACCCGGGCGTAATTTATGGCTGACATACCATATTCCTATATGTGTTATGCGAGGAGTTTACTCGTGAAAAATAGCACAAAGCTGGCCAGATATATTGACGCATTCGAAGGAAAGTGTGGCCCCCCCAACACCCTCCCAAACCATTCCTAACCACAACTACATTCCCCTCTTCTCACCCCTCCCTCCTCCTCTTCTCCCCCTAGGTCCTCGCCTCCCTCATCACTCGTATCCCTCCCTATTTCTTCCATCACTGTATTATAAATTAGAATGTTATGTAGATGTATATGTATAGATATGATTATTAACTAAGAGTATGGTGCAGTACAATTCTATAGAGGCAAGACGTATTTCACTTTGATAATTACTGTACAACAGCATGTTTACATACATGTAGTATGTAGAAGGTCCATGTTTGCAGTCCTTATGGTCAACCATGCAAGTGAACACGATGTACTGGCATTACCTGTGGTCTGGACCTTCTAGGAAAAGTTATTAGATACTGTGTACCTATTCATTATAAAATGTCAACTTGGTCCAGTTAATATAATGTTATTTTGTTGACTTGTCCCTTTTATATTTATATTATCACCAAATTATATATATATATATATATATATATATATATATATATATATATATATATATATATATATATATATATATATATATATATATATATAATAGTGTAGGATTTAATTATGCAAACATGATAAAACAAAATTTATTCACAATCACTGTCAAGGAAAACGTCATCGTCTTCATCATCACTGGCTTTCACGTTTGTACAATGTGGCAAGACGAAGAACAAACTCTGTCCTGCATCCACGGGGGCAAATGGACAACATTGTTGCTAATAGGTGCGCCTCGGCAGTCAATGATTTCTACCCTGTCACTACTTGAGTCATAGCCTCGGACTGGGGGGTACCTCATACCTCAGAGAGAGGGGGAGGGGATATGGGAGACTGTGAATATTCAATTAAGGCATAAATTGGTTATTTAAAATGGTAAAGAACACATGAAGCAACCATGAACGATTATATTTGGTTGCCCAAAACCAAAATTAATCATTTTTCTGGTGGCCTTAGACACGTGGGTTATTATCCGGCTAAACGACCATTAACAACGGGATTAGCTATTGCTTTAATGGTCATTTGACCCACTCTGGTTTTCATGTCTACACACAACAGTAACTGTATTAAACAATATTACTAATGAACGATACGTATATACATACTGTCATAAAAAAAATTAAAAATGGAAGGTGGATGGTGTAAATAGGGGGGTGAAGAGTGAAACGGGGAGGGGGATAATGAGATATTGGGGTAGGGAAGGAAGGAATGGTGGGGGGATTTCGGGGTGTTGGTGGAGGGGTTACACGAGTATCCCACACTCGTCCGATTCTCTATAACGCCTTAGATATGATGACTGGATTAGGCTTAATATCACTCAGTAAACTCCTAACATAACACATATAGTAATATGGTATGTCAGCCATAAATTACGCCCGGGTGTTAAAGACAGTGTGCTGAAATATTATATTGATACAACCATTCGTTTAAGAGATATTTACGAAAAACACCGTCTGTCCGGCGCTGAAACGTATAGTAACTAACTAACTACAACTAAATAACCTTCAGTCCTGGACCAAGGTTAATAATGTGACCATCAACCTCAACAAAACGGTGGTGATACATTTTCACACATCCACCACACCTGTACCAACACACACACACACACATACACACACCTGTACCACCACACACACACTCACACACACACCTGTACCACCACACACACACACACACACACACACACCTGTACCACCACACACACACACACCTGCAGTCACTCTCGGAGGTCACCCACTCCAGGTTGTGGAGGAAACCAAACTCCTGGGGATAATATTAGACAACAAATTGGACTGGAAGCAGCACATCACCACCATCACACAGTCAGCTTCTTATCGCCTCTATATGATAAGAAGGCTTAAATCCCTAGGCACACCAGAGTGAGAGCTGAGGGATATATATCAAATGGGTGCTACTGTAGCGTGAGGTCTATCTCAATATAGCGTGAGGTCTACCTCAATATAGCGTGAGATCTACCTCCCTTTTCGACTATAGCGTGAGGTCTACCGCAGCATCGAACTATAATATAATATTGTATGTATATTTATATTATCATTTATATATATCTATATACTATTTATATCTATATTAAAGGCAGAGAGGTAAAAATAAACACGCATCAAATACAATACATACAATTATTTTAGCAATAAACACTTCGTATATCTTCTAGGAAAGACACGAATAGATCATTCGAATTTTTTCTCATCATCTTTCAGCAAGAATGATCAAGATGTGACTGGAACAGCTGACTACCAACACCTCGCAATTTCTTGAGAATTATCGTTTTAGCACCTGTTGCTGGATCCACATAATGTCGCTGGTGATTCACTGTTGAATAATACATACATACATACATAACATTACACACACATACATATTAATACATACATATATACATATACACACACATACATACATACATTACACACATGTATATCTTTTACTATACTTATCTACCTTCAGTTCCATAATTATACACACACACAAACACACACACACACACACATCCCTCTACCCTCCCCCTTTCCCTCACACACACACACACACAAACACACACACACACACACATGGCATTTACATTACTATAAGCAGACCACTCATCTGAATGTATCACCGAACCATTTGCACATTCCCTTTCAATAATAGAGATTAGAGTGTTTCGATCACGCCGTTTTTTTTTTTTTTTTTTTATATGTTCCGACACTGGACATAGGCTTAATCAAGCCGGTTACCGTGGTCCAGGTCAACTGCTGCTCACACACACACACACACGTCACGACTTCCGAACTGGTACCCAGCCACAGAGGGAGGGAAGTGAGGGTAATTCCCAAATACTGCAGCTGTTATGGTACCAGTGAGGGTGTTATGGTACCAGCGAGGGTGTTATGGTACCAGTGAGGGTGTTATGGTACCAGCGAGGGTGTTATGGTACCAGTGAGGGTGTTATGGTACCAGCGAGGGTGTTATGGTACCAGTGAGGGTGTTATGGTACCAGCGAGGGTGTTATGGTACCAGTGAGGGTGTTATGGTACCAGCGAGGGTGTTATGGTACCAGCGAGGGTGTTATGGTACCAGTGAGGGTGTTATGGTACCAGTGAGGGTGTTATGGTACCAGTGAGGGTGTTATGGTACCAGTGAGGGTGTTATGGTACCAGTGAGGGTGTTATGGTACCAGTGAGGGTGTTATGGCACCAGTGAGGGTGTTATTGTACCAGTGAGGGTGTTATGGTACCAGTGAGGGTGTTATGGTACCAGTGAGGGTGTTATGGCACCAGTGAGGGTGTTATGGTACCAGCAAGGGTGTTATGGTACCAGTGAGGGTGTTATGGTACCAGTGAGGGTGTTATGGTACCAGTGAGGGTGTTATTGTACCAGTGAGGGTGTTATGGTACCAGCGAGGGTGTTATGGTACCAGCGAGGGTGTTATGGTACCAGCGAGGGTGTTATGGTACCAGTGAGGGTGTTATGGTACCAGTGAGGGTGTTATGGTACCAGCGAGGGTGTTATGGTACCAGCGAGGGTGTTATGGTACCAGTGAGGGTGTTATGGTACCAGTGAGTGTGTTATGGTACCAGCGAGGGTGTTATGGTACCAGCGAGGGTGTTATGGTACTAGTGAGGGTGTTATGGTACCAGTGAGGGTGTTATGGTACCAGTGAGAGTGTTATGGTGCCAGTGAGGGTGTTATGGTACCAGCGAGGGTGTTATGGTACCAGTGAGGGTGTTATGGTACCAATGAGGGTGTTATGGTACCAGTGAGGGTGTTATGGTACCAGCAAGGGTGTTATGGTACCAGTGAGGGTGTTATGGTACCAGTGAGGGTGTTATCGTACCAGCAAGGGTGTTATGGTACCAGTAAGGGTGTTATGGTACCAGCGAGGGTGTTATGGTACCAGTGAGGGTGTTATGGTACCAGTGAGTGTGTTATGGTACCAGTGAGGGTGTTATGGCACCAGTGAGGGTGTTATGGTACCAGCGAGGGTGTTATGGTACCAGCGAGGGTGTTTTACGACGTTCGGTGGCCTTATAGTTAGTGCCTCAAACTCAAATCGTGGTAGACTTCACGCTATAGTAGCACCATCAAAGGTTTGTACTTCCCAAGCTAACAAATGGCTCCCCAAGTTGGTCTCCATCCATCAACAACAGCACCCAGAAAAAACAACTTGAGATACTGGGCAATCATTACATCACCTACAAAGAAGCCCTAAACACCCTCTCTCTCTCTCTCTCTCTCTCTCTTTTAAAAACACACACACACACACACAGACTCTCTCTCTCTCTCTCTTTTAAACACACTCACACACACACACAGACACTCTCTCTCTCTCTCTCTCTCTCTTTAAAACACACACACACAGACTCTCTCTCTCTCTTTAAAACACACACCCCCAGACACCATGAAATGCTCCCCCACGCCCCCCCCCCCCACCTGCCCCCACCACCATCACCACGGCGAGAAACCCGACACTCCAACATTCTCACACCGCTACAAGCACATAATTGTAAATATAATTGTAAATATAATTAACAGAAAATAATAACATCCAGAAATAATGTCGGCCTTCCAATTCAACTCCTCACACATAATTTTTTTTTTTTTTTTTACATTTTATCATTATCACATTGTCCATTCATCTATATAATTATTTTTCATTATATTATTCATCTATCAGTATTTATATTTTCTTCCATATAGAATATAATTATGTTTATGTATTAACAATTTATTATTATTATTATTATTATTATTATTATTGTTATTATTTTTATTATTATTATGCAAACACAAACACACACACACACACACACACTTATGCAAACACACACACACACTCACTTATGCAAACACAAACACACACACAGTCACACACACACTCACTTATGCAAACACACAGTCACACACACACATCACTTTTGCAAACAAACACACACTCTCACTTATGCAAACACACACACACAGTCACACACACTCTCACTTATGCAAACACACACACACAGTCACACACACTCACTTATGCAAATACACACACACAGTCACACACACACTCACTTATGCAAACACACACACACACACTCTCACTTATGCAAACACACACACACACACAGTCCCCCAAATATTATGACTGTTAGGTTGATAAAATTACTTGGTGTGTGTGTGTGTGTGTGTGTGTGTGTGTGTGTGTGTTTGGAGGCTTCTGATTCCTCCTGACTATGCCACGAAACAAACAAGCTCCTTCGATATAGGTGTGTGTGTATGTATGTATGTATGTGTGTGTGTGTGTGTGTGTGTGTGTTTGCTTAAGTGAGAGTGTGTGTGTTTGCTTAAGTGAGAGAGAGAGAGAGTGTGTGTGTGTGTGTGTGTTTGCTTAAGTGAGAGAGAGTGTGTGTGTGTGTGTGTGTGTTTGCTTAAGTGGGAGAGAGTGTGTGTGTGTGTGTGTGTGTGTTTGCTTAAGTGAGAGAGAGAGAGAGAGTGTGTGTGTGTGTGTGTGTTTGCTTAAGTGAGAGAGAGTGTGTGTGTGTGTTTGCTTAAGTGAGAGAGAGGGTGTGTGTGTGTGTGTGTGTGTTTGCTTAAGTGGGAGAGAGTGTGTGTGTGTGTGTGTGTTTGCTTAAGTGAGAGAGAGAGAGAGAGAGTGTGTGTGTGTGTGTGTGTTTGCTTAAGTGAGAGAGAGTGTGTGTGTGTGTGTGTGTGTTTGCTTAAGTGAGAGAGAGAGTGTGTGTGTGTGTGTGTTTGCTTAAGTGAGAGAGAGTGTGTGTGTGTGTGTGTGTTTGCTTAAGTGAGAGTGTGTGTGTGTGTGTGTTTGCTTAAGTGGGTGTGTTTGTTTAAGTGAGTGTGTGTGTGTGTATGTATATTTGTGTGTATGTATATTTGTGTGTGTATATATATGTATGTATGTATGTATGTATGTGTGTGTGTTTTTTGGCCAATTTTTTTACTACATCACACACACACAGTCCCTTATATTCAGTTTCCAATTCATACATATATATACATACATAAAATATTCATATAACAAAAATTTCAATTACATACATAACATATATACATAAATATTACCCCTATTATTATACTTACCCTCAGTTCCATAATTATACATATATACATACATATATACATATATATACACATACATATATACATACAAACGTACATACATATATACACACACATACATACATATATATATATATACACACACATACATACATATACATACATGCATACATAAATATATATACATACATACATATACACATACATATATACATACATACATATATACACACACACACATACATACATACATACATAACATTACACACACGTACATATACATTGTTACGGCCCCTCCATTCGACCCATGTCAACGCCTGGGGAAATCACTAAACGACCATAACACTACTTCAGGTGTTGATCAATCAGGAAGTTTCCTCTCTTCTCTCATCCACCAATCAGGAGAGGACAAGCCAGTTTTGGCGGGAAACTGTTGATATAAAGCTCGGGGAATCGGCCACAGTCGACATGGTGAGGCATTTGCAGCCGGGGGGCCATGGCGATAGGCCCCCGGAAGGGCCGAGTTATCCGCCTGGGCGTCGCACGGCCCCGGAGGGCACTGGCGTGAGGTCCCTCAGAGCAAGACTCCACGACCTCGTAGAGTGTGTCGGTATAGAATTATCAACAATCGATTCCCTGGTTTTAGTAAATATTGCACCCTGGGTAACACCCCCCTTCACTATTGTGGATTCCTGGCTACCAGGGGTTAAATCCCGGGTGCCGGAGGTGAAGGTACACCAGAGGTTTCGTGAGATAATTGTTCAACATCTTTCATATTTCCATCTGTATACCGACGGTTCCAAGACGGATGAATGTGTGGGTGCAGGTGTATGGTCGACTGAATGTCAGTTAAGATTCAGACTGCCGATTCATACATCTATTTTTCTTGCTGAACTTTTTGCTATTAATAAAGCTTTGGATTTTGCCCTGTCGACGACCCACGATAGGATAGTTATTTTTACAGATTCATTAAGTTCACTTCAAGCTATAAAATCCTTAAATACAACTAACAACGAAATACAGGGTAATATCATTAGTAAGCTGTTTTGTGCCAATAAATAAATCAAGCTAATATGGGTACCTTCACATTATGGGATCTATGGCAATGAACAGGCTGATATACTAGCCGGGTCAACTGTTGATCTGGACATTAGCATAGTCCGTACGGATCTCAGGTGTTTTGTTTCACTCATTAAGTCTCGAATTCATCTCCTGTGGCAAAGGCAGTGGACCAGATTAGACATCAGAAATAAAGTAAGAACTGTTATTGAACCCTGGGCTACGTCATCATGGCGTAGTCGCAGGGACGAGGTGGTGTTGGCCCGTCTAAGGGTTAACGCCACATGGTTAACCCACCTAGAACCCTACATTAATAGAAATTTTCCTCCTCAATGCACATCATGCAACACAATCTTATCTATTAATCACTTATTAATTTTTTGTATTGATTATGAAAATCAAAGAAGTAAATTCAAACAATATTTTCAACTTAAAAAAATAGCTCTAACCATCGAAAATATTCTATCAGATGATAAGAATATTATAAACAAACTGCTGAGTTTTCTGAGGGAGACAAAACTTTATGACCTTATATAGATTGATATAATAAAATGGATCCAATGGCTTAATGACCTTTGGCTATATGCCTCTGGTTGATAGCCAATAAATCCAACAAGTAGTAGTACAGTCGACAGTCTTCCTCACCAGTCTCAGTCTCAGTGTGTTTTCCTGCCTCATACCTGCTTGGTGTGGGGTAGCCCTGTCTACCAGTCATCATTCGTCTGTGTGTCTGCTGGCCTCTGCCACGCTTGTCATTTCATACGTAATTATGGTTATTAGCACTTGCCCCTCTCCTCTATGTATCTGGTGTAGCCATAGGTTGTTTGTATTTTGGGTAATTGTATTTATTAAGATTAGATGTGTAAGTGTATTTTGTCATTAGGTTACGTGTATTTTGTTATTAGGTTATGTGTAATTATTAGGTGCTGGTTTCTATGATTAATTGTTTTAGGAGATTGTAAGGCATTGGATTGTAACTATATACTCCTCCCTATTAAATTGTTTAAGCATAATTAATATCCCCTCTCTTCATGCCCTATTATCCTTTGTGAACCACTTAAGTTATCCGTTCTTACACTTAATATTATGCCTATTCTCGGGCATTAACTGAAATCATTCACTGGTCATAACATTAAATGGCGACCTCGCCAGGATACTATAGTTTTAAAACTACCTATATAATTGTAAGCAAACCTTGTAGTGTACCATAAAATAGGTCGATTTTCTTTGATTGAGTGTGTAACCATTCTCTAATTATCTGCCAGCCCTGTGTTGTGATTCATTTACCATTACATTCCTTCATGCAGATAGCCTATGCAGTTTCTTTCAGCATATTCTCTTTGCCATTTTGTGTAATGTCATTGTCTGCATGCTCTTGCAAAATTTCATGTATACAACATATCTATTATACATTTAATACCATAACCAAATACTCTTAGCTTTGTTAACGTCAAGTACGCAGAGAATTAGATATACTGTTAACTATTTTTTGACAATAAAATATAAGGAACTATTCACCGCATCTCTCTCTCCCTTGAGCACTTCTTAAAGAGAGTTATAGACACTAACACTTCTTAAAGAGAGTTATAGACACTAGCTCCTGAGGCTGAGAAGTGTAGTGGAGAAACCCTGACAGTGGCCCTTACCAGGAGCCTTCTTTAGGTAGCAGCACAACTTATAGTTGGTGGCTACACCACCCACCAACAAGTGGTGACCCCCGGAGATTGCAGCCGTCACCAACAAGTGGTGACCCCCGTAGAGTGCAGCTGTCACCAACAAGTGGTGACCCCCGGAGATTGCAGCCGTCACCAACAAGTGGTGACCCCCGGAGATTGCAGCCGTCACCAACAAGTGGTGACCCCCGGAGAGTGCAGCTGTCACCAACAAGTGGTGACCCCCGGAGAGAGCAGCTGCAGCAATCACCAACAAGTGGTGACCCCCGGAGAGAGCAGCTGCAGCAATCACCAACAAGTGGTGACCCCCGGAGAGTGCAGCTGCCGCGATCGCCAACAAGAGTGGATCAAGCTGCAGTCTACAAGAACGCCTTTGCCCTGCAGTCACTATCAAGTAGTGACCTGGAGTGCTGCCGCTACCCTCCAATAGTCTACAGGAACGCCTTTGCCCTGCAGTCACCATCAAGAGGTGACTTGAGTTGCTACCTCTCCTGTGCAGCTGTTACTCCCGCCACAGTGCCACTGTCCATCCTATCTACATTATCGCTGCGAACCCTGAGGCATCACCAGTCCACAGCAGCCATCTGTAAGCCTCCAACTACGCCGTTGCTGCCTGCCATCCAACACCTATACACCACTGGTACTCGCGGCAGTCTAGCTACCAGCAACAGTGCTTCACTCTGGATTACAGTGCTTCACCCTGGATTACAGTGCTTCACCTTGGATTACAGTGCTTCACCTTGGATTACAGTGCTTCGCCTTGGATTACAGTGCTTCACCTTGGATTACAGTGCCTCACCCTGGATTACAGTGTTTCACTCTGGACAGTGTATTGTCCTTTATTATTAGTGCCTTGTGTGTGAATTACAGTGCCAGTGTATTCAGCAGCATACTGATATAACCTGACTAACGCAGCTGCCGTGATATCAGGTAACCCTAGTCAGCATTTACACCCTGAGTTCACTGACCAGTATGTCTACTGAGGATCTCTCAAACTCAGGCAACCACACTGCCACTGCAGTAGCCATGAGAGCCCCTGCTTTCTGCAACCAAGACCCCACCATATGGTTCTCAATACTGGAGTGTGGTTTTGCTGCTTCTAATATCACGAGAAGCCTCACTAAATTCTCACATGCTGCAAGTCTGCTACCACCTGAAGTTCTCACTCAAGTATCTGATGTCATTACTTCAGCCTCAACCTCTGCTACGCCCTATGAGGATCTTAAGGCAGCAATTTTAAATCGCCTACAATCATCAGTGGCTGCTCGTCTCCGCGAGTTGCTATCAAGAGAAGAACTTGGTGGAGAGAAACCTACAGACTTACTACGTCGTATGAAAACACTGCTTGGTGACAAGTACCAGGCCTTTGATAAAGATCTTTTCAAACAACTGTTCTATCAACGCCTGCCACCTGACATTCAACGTGCTCTCATCAGTGTGAAAGGCAAGCTGCCGCCAGATGAGCTTGCCAATCTTGCAGATGACTACATGGCAACTCTTCCACCTGTACCAGCATCACCAATCTCCTCCATCACGACACAAGAAAATTCCCAAATTGCCCAGCTCGCCAATCTAATTTCCCAGCTTACAATGGAAGTCAGCAACCTCAAGAAACAAATCAACAACCACCCAAGTTCCCGACCCTCGACGCCAAACCGCCAACACCAGCGGTCACGTTCAAGGAGCACTTCAAACTTCTGCTACTACCATCGCAGGTTTAGGGATAAGGCTCTCAAGTGTGAAAAGCCCTGCAGCTACATGGCGTCAAACAACAACGGCGAACATTAACGCAGCATAATGTTTGCCATACTCAGTCTACGCTGCTCCACATCTTTGATCGCCGGTCCCATACCAAGTTCCTGGTAGACACCGGTGCCGACGTAAGTGTCCTCCCTGCTACAGCCAGCCAGCGGTCGCTACCTCCTTCTCTGCATCTCTATGCTGCTAATGGTACCAAGATACCTGTATACTCGCGGCAAACAGTGCATCTGGATCTGAACCTTCGCCGCTCTTTTCAATGGACATTCTACGTAAGAGCAGTGTCACAAGCCATCCTTGGTGCTGATTTTCTCCGTCACTTCAACCTGATGGTAGACGTAAGAGGACAAAAATTGGTCAACCCACTCACAGATATCTTTACAAATGCACAGCCAGCACCTGGTGACAGCACACACCTGTCTGCTATCAACCATGACCACAAGTTTGCTGACCTCCTCAAGTCATTCCCTATGCTGACACAACCCTACTCATCCAGCATACCTGCCAAGCATCACGTGACTCATCATATAGAGACTACCGGACCCCCAGTGCATGCCAAGGCCCGACGCTTAGTCCCTGAGCGTTATAAGAAAGCCAAAGCCGAGTTCGAATCTCTGATGAGTAAAGGCATTATACGGCCCAGCAGCAGCAACTGGTCGTCGGCTCTTCACATTGTTCCTAAGAAGACCGGAGACATACGACCTTGTGGTGACTACCGTGCCCTCAATTCACGCACCGTGGAAGATAGATATCCTGTGCCCAACATTCAAGAGTTCACTTCCCAACTCTCGGGTTCCACTATATCTTCTCTCGGATCGACCTCGTCAAAGCATTTCATCAGATTCCAGTTCATCCCACTGACATCCCGAAGACGGCCATTATCACACCTTTTGGCATGTTTGAATACGTCCGGATGCCCTTTGGATTGCGGAACGCGGCACAAACGTTTCAACGCTTCATAGATGAGGTCCTTCGAGGTCTACCCTACTGTTTTGCCTACATAGATGACCTTCTCATTGCTAGTCCTGATGAAGCCAGCCACAAACAACACCTCCGCCAAGTCCTCCAGAGACTGCAAGATTATGGCATCCAAATCAACACAGACAAGTCCGAACTCGGTGTGACATCCCTTGAGTTCCTAGGTCACACAATCTCTCCAGCAGGCATTGCTCCACTTCCCTCAAAGTGCGAGTCCATCCAGCAGTTTCCCAGGCCATCTACCCAACGCCAGCTCAAGGAGTTCCTTGGGATGGTTAATTACTATAACCGCTTCATTCCACACTGCTCACTCCTGCTACGACCATTGTATGCCATGATTAAACCTTGCAAGAGAGGTCAATCTGTTACCCTCGTCTGGACTGAAGAAGCGGAAGCGGCCTTCCACTCAACAAAACAGGCCCTCAGCGACGCTGCCACGCTCTCTTTCCCTGCACCAGACACAGAAACTTCAATTGCTACAGACGCCTCAAACATTGGTGTTGGTGCCGTCCTACAACAGCGTGTCGGTACATACTGGAAGCCAATTGCCTTCTTTTCCAAGAACCTCACCTCGGCGGTGTCGAAGTATAGCGCCTATGACAGAGAGCTACTTGCCATCTACAAAGCTGTCAAGCATTTTCGCTACTTCATCGAGGGACGCAGTTTTCACATCTACACTGACCACAAGCCACTCACTACAGCATTCCTCAGAAATAAGGAATCTTACACCCCACGACAAATGCGCCACATGGACTACATTGCCCAGTTTACCACGGATATACGATACGTCAAAGGTGCCGACAATGCCCCAGCTGATGCCCTCTCTCGAAACATCAGTACTGTAAAATCTTCTCCCATCGACTATGCCACCATTGCTGCTGATCAAGTCGGTGACGCTGAGCTACAGCGACTGTTAGATAACCCTGCACTACAGATGAAGAAGATTACACTTCCAGACACCCAGGTCACACTGTACGCTGACACCTCCACCGACACACTCCGTCCATACATACCAGAGAAACATCGACACCAGCTCTTCAAGAAGTTACATGACCTCTCACACCCTGGAATCCGTGCCTCGCACCAGATGATGTCTTCCCGCTTCATATGGGAGGGCATAAATAAAGACGTCAGACACTGGGCACGCACATGTATACGCTGTCAAGCTTAGTGTCCAATTCATAAATCTTGTTTAGGAGTTCTTGCTTCTTCATGGTTTTTAGTTTATCTAAATTGATATCTAATGCTTTCATTCCCTCCTCACTTTCCTTGATGCATTTATTTGTTCTATTATCCTTATTTTCTTCTACTATTTCGTATGTTAATTTGATTCCTCCATCTCTCATTATTCCTTGTAAATATTGTAATTTTGTTCTAGTAATTTTTTATTTCATGAGTGAGGCACCCACTTCTCCTCTTAGTCCACTAATTGCTGTGTTTTTTTCTGCCCCAAGAATTGTCTATGGTTTGTATTTTTAAGGTTCTTTGCATTTTTCAGAATCTGCCATTTCATCCATGTTTCTTTTAATTTTAACAGGAGTGGTCTCTTCTTTCCTGGTTCAATTATTAATCCTAATCTTGCTGCATCAAAAATTTCTACATCCTCTACATTTACTTCCCTTTGTATTATATCCAGAGAGTTTTCTATGTCTTTAAGTATCTTTTCCTTTGGTTCTGATTCCTCGGGTTCTTCTAAATTATAAATGATAATATTATTCCTCTTTCTCTCTTTTTCCTCTCTCTCTTTCATATCTTCAACCATTTCACTTTCTAGTTCTACTTTCATTATCTCTATTTTCTTATCTCTCTTCTTCAGTTCTAACTCCATTTCATTCTTCATTTCCTCAAACATATCTTTCTTTAACTTATCTAAACTCTCCTCCCACTGCATCAATTTTTCCTCAAAGAAAGATCTCAACTCCTTTTTCATCTCATCAATCTTTTTTCCTAATTCCCCGTCTGGTGTTAACAGTCTCTTCTTTGCTACTGGTATACATCCAGAACATATCCATACTGATTCAGAATCTTTCAACTCTCTATATAGGGTAGGACTGACCTGCTCACATCCGATGTGGAACCAGACACTACACATATCACATTGAATTCCTCTCTCCTGTTGTTTTACTCTGTTTTCACATCTTCCACAGCTGTCTTCTTTTCGTGCTCCGCTTCTTGCACTTCGACTAGCCATCTTCTTCTCTTATTTTTCACTTTAGTTTATGTGGTAACTTTTATAAAGTTTACATTATTTGGGAAACTCAGCTCTCAGTTTTCGAACCTGCCGCCACCGGCTCCTGCAATTCATACTCCTTCCATGCCTCCTCATATGCTATTCTATCTTCCTCACTATTGCCTACATTTTTCCTTAGTCTTCTACACTTCCTATTACTCTCCATCCTCGCATTCTCAATATCTTCATTCCACCAGCTCTTCATCAATCTTCTTTTATTGCTATTCCTCACCCTTCCTATCCTTCTCTCACCCACCTCTGTCACTTTCCTAATCAGGGAATCATTCAGTTCATCCACTCAGTCACAACCAGTGTTGCCAATTTTGTAGTACCAATTTCCCACAGATTAAGGATTTTTTTCCCACACATTGAAATGAAGATCCACAAAACAAATAAAGACACATTTTATTGTTTCTTTTTAATGTACATGAATATTGTATTGATACATTTCTCCTCACTAAAGAAAAACAATTACATAATATTTGACAACCATATAACTGAACTTTGCTGAAGGTAAACTTAAAAATGCCAGTTTTATTTTTCGTAAGGACTAACTAGGCCTATGAGAACTTAGCTAAACAATGTTAATAATGACAATTACATATACAGTATACATACCTACAGCCACAGATTATTATTGTAGTACATCAAGAGCAATAATATTATTCTCCTCCTCCTCTTCAGAACTTTTAGAATTGAAACTTCTGATCATATCATCAGAAGGCTCAAAGTTTACACAGGATTGAAAATAATGAACCAATCCATACTTTATTTTTAACAATTAATGCCTCTACTGACCTAACACTGAGACGATTTCTCAGTTTAGAGTGAACAATATTCATCTGTGAAAATATTCTTTCTACTGTGGCATTAGAAAATGTAAGTGATAGTAATGACAAGACGAGGCCAAGAGGGTTAAAGGACTTCACTGTATGGTGGATGATGTGGGTGATAAAGCCTCGGGGGTAAAGTTGGGATGGATATTATTTTGGGGAGATCTTGATAAAGCTTGTCATTCCCTTTCTTTAAGACTCTCAAAATGTTGTGGATGTCACTCAGGTTACCTTTCTGCACAACAAAGCACCATATGTGAAAGTGCTTTGAACCCAGCCAGAACCTTCTGAAGGACAACAACATTGACTTCTTTGGTAATGACGAGTGGCCCAGTAATTCTCTTCATCTGAGAGAGAGAGAGAGAGAGAGAGAGAGAGAGAGAGAGAGAGAGAGAGAGAGAGCATGTAGGGTCAGAACAAGTTTTTTTCTTTACCTATATCGTCGGGTCTTGCTATGGATGCAAACATAACTGTACCCCTTATAGTACTTGGTAATGACGAGTGGCCCAGTAATTCTCCTCATCTGTGAAAATGTTGGATCTATCTTGAAGGACGAGGTTGAAAAAAAGGATGTTGTGTGAACCTCTATCAACTCCATTTAGTCGTACCAAGATGGAGGAGCACATCAATGGTGTGCTTCGGGTAATGGAGTTCAACACGGAGCTTTTTGAGTCACTTTTGTCTTCCTACCCTGCTCGTCTTGAAGCTGTTCATGACGCCAATGGAAGCAACACTGAATACTCACCTTGTCACCATACACCTACAATATAATGTGCTACCTCTTGATATTTTCAGTTTTTTCCTTATCATTCTTAGGGGGGAGGGGAGCAATCATTGTTTGTCACTGCTTACATTCAATGTTTTATTTCATGTGTGAACAGTTTTGTGTAATGTGAGTTGGGATTTGTCAGAAAACTTTTTACCACATTCATTACATTTAAAATCCTATACTCTTGTATGAACTTTTTTATGTACATTAAGGTGAGATTTCTGACCAAACCTTTTACCACATTCTTCACATTCAAAGTCCTTCACTCCTGTGTGTATAAGTATGTGTTTCTTTAGATCACCCTTTGTCAGAAACTTTTTACCACATTCTTCACATTCAAAGTTCCTCTCTCCTGTGTGTATAAATATGTGCTGCTTTATTTTACCCTTTGTCACAAACTTTTTACCACATTCTTCACATTCAAAGTTCCTCTCTCCTGTGTGTATAAGTATGTGTTGCTTTAAATTATTCTTTGTCACAAATTTTTTACCACATTCTTCACATTCAAAGTTCTTTTCTCCTGTGTGTATAAGTATGTGATTCTTTAGAACACTCTTTGTCACAAACCTTTTACTACATTCTTCACATTCAAAGTTCTTTTCTCCTGTGTGTATAGGTATGTGTTCATTCAGTTTAATGTTTGTCACAAACTTTTTACCACATTCTTCACATTCAAAGTTCTTCACTCCTGTGTGTATAAGTATGTGCCTTTTTAGAACACTATTTGTCACAAACTTTTTACCACATTCTTCACATTCAAAGTTCCTCTCTCTTGTGTGTATAATGCTGTGTTTCTTAAGGTCAGGTTTACAACTAAACTTTTACCACACTCATCACACATAAACATTTTCTTTCCAGTATGATTCAACAAATGGTGAGTGAGATGGCATTTCCTACTAAACTTTTGACCACATTGTTGACAGACCAACTTGTTACACTTCTCTTCTCTGACAACATTGATTGTGTCACTTCCTTCCACCTCCATCACTAACACAGCTTTATTCTGCCACCAATATGACCACTTGGTTATTACTGTTGTCTGGGCTGCCAACCACACTGTTATTGGTGTCAGGGCTGCCAACCACAGTGTTACTTCATATGAATCTGAAACAATAACATTACCAGTCTTACATCATTTGAAGATTCAAACATTTACTGAATATTTACTGTAATATTCTGGTGTCAGGATTGTCACACTATTACTGGTGTTATCTGAAAGAAATATAACTATATTTTAACAGCAACCAGGAAGGAAATAGAAATAAAAGAGGGACAGTTGAAGAACTGAAAGCTAGTGGCTGGGTCCGAAGGGGTGCCAAAACCCTTCCCTAAAATATTGGGTATTTATTGAAAAAATAACAGTTTTGTAGCAGTGTTGCCAGATCCGGCTAGGTCCCAGTATTTTGCCCCGATCATTTCGTGTACTTTATCACGGTCATTTCCCGGTAGTTTGCCCATGTTAGGTCCCGGTAGTTTGCCCAGGTTAGGTCCTGGTAGTTTGCCCAGGTTAGGTCCCGGTAGTTTGCCCAGGTTAGGTCCCGGTAGTTTGCCCAGGTTAGGTCCCGGTAGTTTACCCAGGTTAGGTCCTGGTAGTTTGCCCAGGTTAGTTCCCGGTAGTCCGATAAGGTCTAGATTAGGTTAAGTCAGGTCAGGTAGGGTCAGGCTAATTTCAAAATTCCCCATTTGAATATGCCCTATCTTTGAAATGGGGCATTTGCGGAGGAAATGCCATAGAAGAAAATAGTCTTAGAATGGTCTAAATTAGTGGGTAATGCAGGTAGAAATACCGTACTCAATAACGGTAATTCTTTCAATATTTACCGGTCTTATAATGATCTAAATAAGAGGGTAATGAAGGTAGAAAATAGTCTTAGAATGGTCTAAATAAGTGGGTAATGAAGGTAGAAAATAGTCTGAGAATGGTCTAAATAAGTGGGTAATGAAGGTAGAAAATAGTCTTAGAATGGTCTAAATTAGTGGGTAATGAAGGTAGAAAAACGGTACTCAATAACGGTAATTCTTTCAATATTTACCTATGTTTCCTTTA
This sequence comes from Petrolisthes cinctipes, assembly GCA_033782935.1. Classification (NCBI taxonomy): domain Eukaryota; kingdom Metazoa; phylum Arthropoda; class Malacostraca; order Decapoda; family Porcellanidae; genus Petrolisthes; species Petrolisthes cinctipes. Next base: position 28,148 of record JAWQEG010007229.1, read on the forward strand.
ATTATGGCCCCAAACTATCCTCCTACCTCTTTGTATGTATAGGTCATTTAAGTGTTGAAATATAAAGTTACAAGTGATGGTATATTGTTGATGCTGAACCTGCTGCTTTATTATTATTATTTGGCTACCGGCCACCGTGGCAGGTTGCTGGGATGCAGGGTGAGCCTCCCTTCACTGAGTGTCGCTTGTGTCGAGCGCCTCGTGCTAACACTATAGAGCACTATTGCCTAGCCTGCCCCACTGTCCGACACTTGCTGCCCCAGGGCCTGCCACTTGATGTGGTTTGTCGACACCTGCTGAACCATCAGGTTCTGGAGGAACTTCTGGTACGCCACCCTCGTTTTGGTGGATTTAAGTAGGTCATGATATAAATATTTGTCTGTATGCTTGTGCTTCATTCTGTTATGTTTTCGTGATGTGAGTGTGTGTGCGCATGTGTGTGTGCTTGTGTGTGTATGTGGTCATTGGGTTCTCGTGAGTCCCGCTTACCCTTGTGTACTGTTGTCTGCCTATTGACTGACGCTACGGCGCAATGAATAAAAAAAAAAAAAAAAAAAAAAATATTATTATGGTCAATATTTGTGAATGTCAAATGAGCTCCTTCTTGTTATAATGTTATCATAAAACTATATATATAATAAATATAATATATATCTCTATATATAACTGTGAGTGAATTATTATAATGTCAACATCATATTTTTATATTTCATGTAAGGATATATTTCTATTAATAATGTTAATATTATACAGTCTCTACATTGACTTGTATTGTTTGTCATCATCAGTGTTGCCAGATGCTGGGAAATTCGTCTGTTTTAGGGAATATTGAAGTCCATATAATAGGGACATTATATGAATATTGTTCATGAATAAACAGGGAAAGTTCTACCAGACCAAAAAATACCAAAAAGATCTTCAGTGATCAAGAGTAAACAGAGAATTATTGAGGTAAAAAAGTGAAATTGTAAAGGTAAAGTTAGGGAAATGATGTCAAATAGATCTGGCAACACTAACCATGATGGCCGCTGTACCACAGAGCTATACACATAGAGTGGTCGACCCTGTGTTATTAGATAGGGGAGGAGTGCCGCAAGTCAGCCTGCTCGGCGGTCATTTTGAATAGCCCTTTGGTGCGCGCTTTGAACTCCCGAACGTACTTGTATAGTATGTTTCTATCCACAGTTATTGACATTTCCCTGATTTGTAAAGCATTGTATCTTGTTATCTAATTATGCAGGTTTTGTTAAATCAATTAACAAGGCTAAGATAATGTCCATACGGAAAATTATGCAAAGAAATTAAACTTAAACTGGTTTATTAAACAAGACAAATATATATAACTGTAATCTGTCTCCCTCTCCCACCACTTACCTTACATACATACCTACATATTACTCTAGTGTGACATTTATACATACATACATATTACTCTAGAGTGACATACATACATATTACTCTAGAGTGACATACATACATATTACTCTAGTGTGACATACATACATATTACTCTAGTGTGACATACATACATATTACTATAGTGTGACATACATACATACATACATACTACTCTAGTGTGACATACATACATGCATATTATTATAGTGTGACATATATACATATTATTCTAGTGTTACATACATACATATTACTCTAGTGTGACACATACATACAGTCGTGGTCAATAATAATCATCCACATATGGGTAACTTTAACAATTTACTGTGTAATGTTTTCATGTTCACATATTATTTTATTGTTTTAAGTAGTGTGTAGCTGTTTGTATTAAATTAAACTGTAAAAGCTGGTATTTTTGTCCCCTTACTTTACTCTTGGAGGGAAACAAAAACCCACTGCCTTCAACAAAACAAAAAAAACAACCAGTGTATGCTACAACTCTATCCTATAGCTGTATCAACTTGGTCCGAAAAAAAAAAAAAATACCGATGAGGAACAGGACTTGCCTTGCGAATACCAAAAATAAATCATACAAAGGACAAGTCCAGCTCCTCTCCAGTACTGGGTAAACGCTGCCACCACCAGACCAAAGTCGATCAGAGGAACCAAGTGAGCACACACCGGAAGGGTAGCGTAACGTTACATTAAGAAGGCTCGCGAGTAAGCAACCCAGACTACAGTTCTAACGGGGGTACGATCAGTGATTGGAATTAATAATCTACTACTATCTATAAAGAAACATAGTCTATTTGTTACATCGGTGACGAAAATACTCAGACAATTATAAACCCGTTTATTTTATCAACCTATTTGGTACGAGTACAAAATAATCATAATAATAATAATTTCTGTTCCCCCCTCCCTTGCTAATATTTCCTACTCCCTGTTCTGTCAGTTAGGACCGGAACCATTCCTCGTCTCGCCAGTTGACAGAGCTAAGTACATATAAAAAAAGTATTACATGAAGTGTCCCCCCTCCCACAATATCCCAAATAATTCCTAATAATAAATTTTTCACAACAAGGCCGAAATATAGTTAATACAATAAAAAAAATCACATCCTAATCTCAATACTATAATTATGAAATAATATAAAATTGCCAGCAAATTTTCTTAATTTTCTTTGGTACCACGTGGTTCACTAAACACCAAGGGAGAATGCTATAATGGCTGTCACCAGCAAAAGACGAGATCAGAATGAGCTTGAGAAAAACCAACATACTTTACTTACTATGTCTGAATGTGAACACACAATATTCTTTAGTTAGTTATATCCCATCACGGGACTAATAGATTCACCACACTATATTCACAATACAATATTTATGATGAGAGCGAGTTTGAGCTCTTACCTGTCACCAGCAAAAGACGAGATCAGAATGAGGAAGAAGCAACGCATAGTACTGCCTCGTCATCTCTCCCACTCCCTCCCCCAACAAGCCAAGTAGTGACCAACGTATCTCAATTTCTGGCAAATCCATCAGTTCCACCCTTACTGGGGTATATAGTTACCCAACATGATTTAAACATACTATTGAGCTCAAATACATTGCATTCTCCCTTGTTTAAAGTTTTATATTACTGTAATTTACATATTCCAGGGATGTATTGTTCCGCCAAAAAGAAAATGTACTGTCCCGACTTCAGTTCCTAACTAATCTAATTAATTTTCTAAGTAAATTACAATTAAATGCCGGTAACAGTATAGGAATGTTAGCTTCGTAATTATACATTATAATTATAAATGCAGGTTATTCCCTGTCTCCAATAAATTATTTTACATTCACCTCTTAAATCACCACGTATTTCTCTATCCCTATCAATCTACCTAAGTTTCAATTATTCCTCTTTTTAACCTATTTGTCTAACTATAATCATTACTTCTATTTTCCTCATATTAACATTTTGTGTTGAAGAAGCCCACCACCGAGATCATTCGTCAGTGATAATCTCAGCCTGGCTACTCCCTACAATCTTACACTAAAAACCTATTCTAATACATATAAATATATAATACCCGTAAATATCCTAAATAACAATACATATAAAATAGGGGTGTTACAGTATTGGTTTGTAAGCACGCAAACGAAAGAATGTTAGCCTTATAAATGACTTATGGGTGAATTATTTAATTAATTTGTTAAGTAAACTATACAGTGATCATCATTATCTAACTGTTGGATAGATTTTGTGAATGTGGATACTCAGCTTTTGGGAAATAATGAAGCCTTACAAGTGTGGTTGGTTGGGAAACTAACAAACCAATACCACTGTGGAATCAATCCTAAAATAATGAAGCCTTACAAGTGTGTTTGGTTGGGAAACTAACAAACCAATACCACTGTGGAATCAACCCTAAAATAATGAAGCCTTACAAGTGTGGTTGGTTGGGAAACTAACAAACCAATACCACTGTGGAATCAACCCTAAAATAATGAAGCCTTACAAGTGTGGTTGGTTGGGAAGCTAACAAACCAATACCACTGTGGAATCAACCCTAAAATAATGGAGCCTTACAAGTGTGGTTGGTTGGGAAGCTAACAAACCAATACCACTGTGGAATCAATCCTAAAATAATGAAGCCTTACAAGTGTGTTTGGTTGGGAAACTAACAAACCAATACCACTGTGGAATCAACCCTAAAATAATGAAGCCTTACAAGTGTGGTTGGTTGGGAAACTAACAAACCAATACCACTGTGGAATCAACCCTAAAATAATGAAGCCTTACAGGTGTGGTTGGTTGCGAAACTAACAAACCAATACCACTGTGGAATCAACCCTAAAATAATGAAGCCTTACAAGTGTGGTTGGTTGGGAAGCTAACAAACCAATACCACTGTGGAATCAACCCTAAAATAATGAAGCCTTACAAGTGTGGTTGGTTGGGAAACTAACAAACCAATACCACTGTGGAATCAACCCTAAAATAATGGAGCCTTACAAGTGTGGTTGGTTGGAAAGCTAACAAACCAATACCACTGTGGAATCAACCCTAAAATAATGAAGCCTTACAAGTGTGGTTGGTTGGGAAGCTAACAAACAAATACCACTGTGGAATCAACCCTAAAATAATGAAGCTTTACAAGTGTGGTTGGTTGGGAAACTAACAAACCAATACCACTGTGGAATCGACCCTTAGTTCTTGCCCTGAATACTGAAGAAAACCTATTATCATATACATACATCATCTTCTCTAATTTCCATTATCTATTTATATATGTCTAGGATTGTCTTACTTTCCATATCCTTCTTCCATTCTGTAGAGTCCCACATTATTTTCAACTTTTGCTTTTATCTGGCTGGGAGATTTACTCTTTGCTGAAAATATAGATAATGAAGAAGTGAAAATCATTATATACAATTTTTGGAGAGAGAGAGAGAGAGAGAGAGAGAGAGAGAGAGAGAGAGAGAGAGAGAGAGAATAAGAAAAGCAACCACTTAAAGAAAAACAAAACTCAACCACAATATTATTAAAACTCAAAGGGGAAGCCAATGAAAAGGCGATCTCCCTGCCCAACATCTGATCTGATCTGTTCTCTCTCTCAGTTCTCCATATCTGATGCCAACTACATTCATCGTTTTTACCTGTTCTCTCTCTCAGTTCTCCATATCTGATGCCAACTACATTCATCATTTTTATTATTCTTTTCCATTCAGCTCTTTTATTGCATCTCATAATATTATCTTCTAATGTTGTTGTTGTTGAAGTTCCTCAAGCTGTCTGGCCGAACAGCCCCGTGGTAATTGCCTGGGTGACCAAAGCCGTTCCCAGGAGCTCGTGCCTCCCTGATGGGGGCGGGGGGATTTTGTGGCGGTTTGGCCCCCATAGCTTCTTGCAGCCTTGAGGGGTGGTCCCACGACGTAGACGCCGCCACTCCAGGACCTCTAATATTGTTGTTAATATCTCTTTCTGCCCATTGATAATTAATTTTGTGTACAGTAAGTAGCTTTGCTTTAAAAATTCTTGATGATTTCATACTAGAAGCTCCAATTTCCCCTCTGAAGGCGGCACATGCTGTACTCCTGTAACCTCCAAGTATCTTTCTATACACACCATTTTCTATACATTGCAATCTCTTTATTTCATTTTTATATTTATAACATTATTTTAATTAAATCTGGACAGTATTGGGAGATGTGGTCAGAATAGGAGACTACGGTGGTTTGGTCACATTGAGAGAATGGACGAGAATGCTTGGGTTAGTAGATGTAGAGCAATTGATGTAGCAGGTTCAGTAGGTAGAGGAAGGCCAAAGAAAACATGGGGGGAAGTGATACGGTTAGATTTGAGAGAAAGAGGAGTTAGTAAAGAGCTGGCCAGAGATAGGTTAGCTTGGAAGGCTGAGAGAAAGGGAGTTAGTAAAGAGCTGGCCAGAGATAGGTTAGCTTGGAAGGCTGAGAGAAAGAGGAGTTAGTAAAGAGCTGGCCAGAGATAGGTTAGCTTGGAAGGCTATTTCTAAAAACCCGTCCAAAGTATTCCACCATGTAAGACGGACGTTAAACCCAATATGATGATGAATGATGATGATGATTGCTCTAGTCCTCCTCCTAAATCTATTATTGTTGTATTTCCACTGTATATGTTGACTACTGCTTCTATTATTTGAAGATGTATTTTAAACTCTTTCATTACTTCTATTAAGGTGGTAATTCTTTTTTGTAACATTGCAGTGCCATGATTCCTCCAAAGTATGCCAGGAAATTGGAGGATTCAGTTGCTCTCTCTCTCTCTCTCTCTCTCTCTCTCTCTCTCTCTCTCTCTCTCTCTCTCTGTTTGTTACATTGGAGTGCCTTGATTCCTCCAAAGTATGCCAGGAAACAACAGGACCAGAAGAGCAAAAAATAATGGTGTTCTGTTGTTGCTTGGAATAGTTTGGAGGATTCAGTCAGTTGCTCCAGATTTACCAACACAAAACTAACTTCCCCCTTAAGGATGTTCTTTTAACCGAGTCAAAGGATTTTCTAAAGTCTGCGATTACTGCTATTACTATTACTATTGCTATTGCTATTACTATTGCTATTGCTATTACTATTACTATTGCTATTACTATTGCTATTGCTATTGCTATTACTATTGCTATTGCTATTACTATTGCTATTGCTATTACTATTGCTATTGCTATTACTATTGCTATTGCTATTACTATTGCTATTACTATTGCTATTGCTATTACTATTGCTATTACTATTGCTATTACTATTACTATTGCTATTACTATTGCTATTACTATTGCTATTACTATTACTATTGGTATTACTATTAATGGCTTCCTCTTCTTCTTCTTAAAACTTTTATCTATTCTACACAGTACTGTAATAATATATATATAAATTATCCTTGATTCTTGAACCTTCAGTAAATCCTTCTTGAGTTTCTTTGGTTTTTTCTTCATTTCTTTTCAAATGTTTTTCTGTTTCATCCTTGACCAACATCATAAATATCTTGTATGAAATATTTGTTTTTGCAATAGGCCTCAGATCCTTTGCAGTGGGCTTTTTATTTTTCTCAATCATTTTAATTATTGATCTTTTCCATTTGTCTGGTTTATCAATTTTTTTTGTTTTTGTTTTTATCTTTCGACACTGGACATAGGCTTCATCAAACCCGTTACCGTGGCCCAGGTCAACTGCTACTCACATACACACACGTCACGACTTTCATTTCATTTTTCAAACATTCTGTTAGTACTTTCATGCATTTCTTACTTTTCAATAATGCTTTATATAATTATCTCAGGCTTTATTCCAACTGGGCTTGCAGCTTTTTTATTTTTCCTTTTTCCAAGCCATTTTTCTATTCTTTTCTGAGTGATTACCGACTCATCCATTGGTTCTATGGGTCGATTCCACAGTGGTATTGGTTTGTTAGCTTCCCAACCAACCACACTTGTAAGGCTTCATTATTTTCCAAAAGCTGAGTATCCACATTCACAAAATCTAACCAACAGTTAAGTAATAATAATAATAATAATACCAGTAATAATACTAATGATAATAATAAAAATAATACCAGTAATAATAATAATAGTATTGATAATAATAATAATAATGATAATCATAATAATAATGATGATAATAATAATGATAATAATGATAATAATAATAATAATAATAATAACCAGTAATAATAATAATAATAATAATAATAATAATAATAATAATAATCACTGTATAATTTACTCACCAAATTAATTAAATAGTTAACCCATAAGTCATTTACACGGCTAAGATTCTTTCTTTTGCGTGCTTACAAACCAATACTAACAACCACTGTGGAATCGACAATGTATCTTGCTTCTTCTTCAGTAAAGTATAAGTATTTTGAAGTTATCATTTCTGAATACAATTTGTTCAACTTGTAGTTTTATGTATAATTTTATATGTCATCAGTAAATTAAAATAGTGTTGAACCATTACATCCTTGACATACTGTACAATTTGTTATGTTAATAGTTGCCTGTTCTTCGTTCTTCAAATGTAAATGCGTTCTGTCGTTATTATATATATATCTGTGCTATAAGTTTTATTTATTTTTATTTATTTTCTGTTATTCATGAGTGCCTTTATCAAGTTTCCTCTGTCAATTTAGTCAAAGGCTTTTTTGAAGTCCAATGATGTTACTATTAGTATGTTCCTTTGCTTGAAGGTTTCAGAGATATAGGGTCGATTCCACAATGGTATTGGTTTGTTAGCTCCCCAACCAACCACAATTTTAAGGCTTCATTATTTTCCAAAAGGTGAGTATCCACATTCACAAAATCTATCCAACAGTTAGATAATGATAATCACTGTATAGTTTACTCACCAAATTCATTAAATAATTCACCCATAACTCATTTACACGGCTAAGATTCTTTCGTTTGCGTGCTTACAAACCACTAGGAATGACTGTGGAATCGACCCATAGTATTTCAATATGTATAAATAATTGTCTGTAGTTCTTCTTTCCTCTGTATATTACTTCTTAATTAGTCCGGCTTTTTCAGTATGATCCTCAATTTGTTTTTCTTATAATATAATATAATAATATAATATAATATAATATAATAATAATATAATATAATAATAATATAATATAATAAAAATATAATATAATAATATAATATAATAATATAATATAATAATAATATAATATAATATAATATAATAATAATATAATATAATAATATAATATAATAATAATATAATATAATAATATAATATAATAATATAATATAATATAATATAATATAATATAATATAATAATATAATATAATAATAATATAATATAATATAATATAATATAATATAATAATAATATAATATAATATAATAATATAACATAATATAATAATAATATAATAATAATATAATATAATAATAATATAATATAATATAATATAATAATAATATAATATAATATAATATAATAATAATATAATATAATAATAATATAATATAATAATATAATATAATATAATATAATATAATATAATATAATAATATAATATAATAATAATATAATATAATATAATAATAATATAATATAATAATATAATATAATAATATAATATAATAATAATATAATATAATAATATAATATAATAATATAATATAATATAATAATAATATAATATAATATAATAATAATATAACATAATATAATATAATATAATATAATAATAATATAATATAATATAATATAATATAATAATATAATATAATATAATATAATATAATATAATATAATATAATAATATAATATAATATAATATAATATAATAATATAATATAATATAATAATAATATAATATAATATAATATAATATAATATAATAATATAATATAATATAATATAATATAATAATATAATATAATAATAATATAATATCATATAATAATAATATAATATAATAATAATATAATATAATATAATATAATAATATAATATAATATAATAATAATATAACATAATATAATATAATATAATATAATAATAATATAATATAATATAATATAATAATATAATATAATAATAATATAATATAATATAATATAATATAATATAATAATAATATAATATAATATAATAATATAACATAATATAATAATAATATAATAATAATATAATATAATAATAATATAATATAATATAATATAATAATATAATATAATAATAATATAATATAATATAATATAATAATAATATAATATAATAATAATATAATATAATAATATAATATAATAATATAATATAATAATAATATAATATAATATAATAATAATATAATATAATAATATAATATAATAATATAATATAATAATAATATAATATAATATAATAATATAATATAATATAATAATAATATAATATAATATAATAATAATATAATATAATAATAATATAATATAATATAATATAATATAATATAAATAGTTTATATGACAAATTTGCCAATACACTGGTGAGAGATTATTATTTATTTTATCTCTCTCTCTCTAGACTCTCTCTCTCTATCCCTCTCTCTCTCTCTCCTTTTATTTCCTTCCTGCTTGCTGTCACACCTCTCTATCACCTTTCTCGGGCGCTATATGACCTCGCTGTCTATTGCGGCACCTAATATAAATCAATCTATAATCTACACTGGTGAGACCTATCTATCTAAGAGTTCCTTCACTATTGTTCCTATCTTTAAGTCAATTGAGTCACATTTTTATTCTATTATTAGGTTATAATTTTTTCTCTTTTCTTTGAGTTTGTTGATATGTCTTTTTAGTGTTTTCAATTAGTGTTTTCTTTTAGTGTTTTCATTTAGTGTTTTATTTTAGTGTTTTCATTTAGTGTTTTCATTTAGTGTTTTCTTTTAGTGTTTTCTTTTAGTGTTTTCATTTAGTGTTTTCATTTCATCTTCTTTCTTCTCCTTCCTTTCTTTTCTTCTTCTTATCTTCCTTTTCCCACTCCTTCCTTCTCTTTTTATCTAACTTCTTTTTTCTGCTACCTTTATTTACTTCTTTTTATCTTCAACCACCTCCTTCTCTTTTTATCTAACTTCTTTCTTCTACCTTTCATTTCTTCATTTTATCTTCAACCATTTCCTTTTCCCACTCACTCCTCTTTTTATCTAACTTTTTTTTTCTCCTACCTTTCTTTTCTTTTTATCTTCAACCATTTCCTTTTCCCACTCACTCCTCTTTTTATCTAACTTCTTTTTTCTCCTACCTTTCTTTTCTTCTTCTTATCTTCCTTTTCCCACTCACTCCTTCTCTTTTTATCTAACTTCTTTTATCTCCTACCTTTCTTTTCTTCTTTTTATCTTCAACAATTTCCTTTTCCCACTCACTCCTTCTCTTTTTATCTAGCTTCTTTCTATCTAACTTCTTTCTTTTCTTCATTTTATCATCAACCACTTCCTTTTCCCACTCACTCCTTCCTTCTCTATTTATCTAACTTCTTTCTTCTCATACCTTTCTTATCTTCAACCACCTCCTTTTCCCACTCCTTCCTTCTCTTTTTATCTAACTTCTTTCTTCTGCTACCTTCGTTTTTCTTCTTATTTCTACAAACCATCCTTCTCACTTCTAATTTTTACCTACCTTTCTTTTCTTCTTTTCATCTTCAACCACTTCCTTTTCCCACTCACTCCTTCTCTTTTCATCTAACTTCTTTCTTCTCCTACCTTTATTTTCTTCTTCTTATCTTCCTTTTCCCACTCACTCCTTCTCTATTTATCTAACTTCTTTCTTCTCCTACCTTTCTTATCTTCAATCATTTCCTTTTCCCACTCACTCCTCTTTTTATCTAACTTCTTTCTTCTTCTATTTTATTTACTGTAATCCAGAATACACTCAAGTTTTATATTTTGGTTTATTTTGTTTTCTTTCAGAGTTTTTCCTTTAAATTTCTTGATGTGCTTCCATAACATTTTTGGGTCATGTTCTGATCTCTTCTTATATCTTCAGTTATTTATTTTTTTACTATTTATATTATATTCTCATTTTACACTGGCATTATGTATGTGAAATAGTGTGTGTGTAATGAATGTATGTACTGTAAATACTTATTGTACACTATATTACACACCCAATATACAAGTGTACTGTACAATGAGGGTTTTCTGTACACAGTTTCATTACACACATTACATTACACACCCAATATACAAGTGTACTGTACAATGAGGGTTTTCTGTACACAGTTTCATTACACACATTACATCACTTCCTACACACACACACACACACATAATATACACACACTCACTCTCTCTCTCTCTCTCTCTCTCTCTCTCTCTCTCTCTCTCTATATATATATATATATATCTCTCTCTCTCTCTCTCTCTCTCTGCGTGTGTGTGTGTGTGTGTGTATGTGTCTATTAATATTACACACCCAATATACAAGTGTAAAATGAGAGTTAACTGTAACATGTACTGGTGGTAATGGTAGGTAATATTACACCACCAGGCTGAGATACATCAATTCTACAGTAAACCAACTGTAATGTGGACGAATCCGTTTGGGCTTCACTCTGGTTGTTGCTTGGTGGTGGTCCGTTCACTGTAACAACATCATCATCATCATCATCTATCACCATCTCTAACTCAACTGAAATGAAGAGGAGGAGGAGGTGGAGAAAAAAAAAGTGAATTGACTAAGGTTCTGAAGTATATTATATAAATGGTAAAGGATAAATGTGTTGAAAATTGTTGTGTGATTAAGTGTTTTTTTTCAGAGATATTAATTCATTTTTTTTTTTTTTTTTTTTAGATATTAATTCAATATTTTTTTTTTGTCAGAGATATTAAATCAGTATTTCTCTTTGAAATTATTTTTCAAAGATATTAATTCAATATTTCTCTTTGAAAATTTTTTTCGTAGATATTAATTCAATATTTCTCTTTTTTTTCAGAGATAATAATTCAATATTTCTCTTTTTTTTCAGAGATATTGATTCAATATTTCTTTTTTTTCAGAGATATTAATTCAATATTTCTCTTTTTTTCCAGAGATATTAATTCAATATTTCTCTTTTTTTTCAGATATAAATTCAATATTTCTCTTTTTCAGAGATATTAATTCAATATTTGTCTTTTTTTTTCAGAGATATAAATTCAATCATTTTTTCGTAGATATTAATTCAATATTTCTCTTTTTTTTCAGAGATATTAATTCAATATTTCTCTTTTTTTCAGAGATATAAATCCAATATTTCTCTTTTTTTCAGAGATATTAATTCAATATATATATATATATATATATATATATATATATATATATATATATATATATATATATATATATATATATATATATATATATATATATATATATATATATATATATATTTTTTTTTTTTTTTTTTTTTTTTTTTTCAGATATCAATTCAATATTTCGTTGTTGTTGTTGTTTTTTTCATATATCATCACGAAACTTTCTACACTCATAAGTACATATCTGAACTAGTTACTACTAAATGTTCACACAAATTGGAAACATTTTAAATTAATCAATGTAAAAAATCGGTCTTCTCTCTCTCTCTACCTTAATTCAACACCAAGATATTAATTAATTGATTGATTCACCATGTTTATATGTTAATAGTCAGGTTTATTACAGTTTCATAAGACATACAAACAAACTCCAAACTCCAAAACATTAATAAAAAAAAACACACAATGTTATCCTGTTGTTGCCTGGAAAAATAATTTGGAGGAATCATTTGCTCCAGATTTACCAACACAAAATAATATGCTTGAATACTTATAAATAACATATAAAATAATAATAATAATAATAATAATAATAGTAATGATGATGATAATAGTAATAATAATAATGATAATAATAATAATAATAATAATAATAATAATAATAATAATAATGATGATAATAGTAATAATAATAATGATAATAGTAATAATGATGATGATAATAATAGTGATAATAATAATAATGATAATAATAATGATAATAATAATAATAGTAATGATAATAATAATAGTAATTATGATAATAATGATAATAATAATAAATAAGTTTGAGATATTGGGCAATATTCAAGAACATTGGTGGTGTAAATAATAATAATAATAACTTCACAAAGCCATCGTACTCACCACCAATAATATTCTTACATATCACCCATTCCTCTATAAGATTATATCCATATTTAATATCTATTTACACGATAACTATTAATTAATAAGTATAGTATTTTTTATTTTTTATTTCCATTTACTAACTTATATCAATAGTAAATATTTTGGTTATTGGAGCGTAATTAATTAAAAGTGACCCTGTGTGTAATGTAGTCAGAAAATTGGAAGTTAGCGAGTCTTTTAAATATTGCCATGGAACACACACACACACATACACATATATATACACACACACACACAGACACACATATACATATACATACAGATACATACAGAGAGGGACACACACACACATACATACATATACAGATACAGAGAGGGACACACACACACACACACACACACATACATACAGAGACACACACACACACACACATATATATACACACACACACATATACATACAGATACATACAGAGAGGGATATATATATTGTTGTTATGGATGTGTATTATACCTTTTTCTATACATCCGTGTACAGTAAACCTTCATTATCCACTAGACTCTAGAGTGTGTGTGTGTGTGTGTGTGTACGAATTCCCTTGAAGCCTAGAGTGTGTGTGTGTGTGTGTGTGTGTGTGTGTGTACGAATTCTCTTGAAGCCTAGAGTGTGTGTGTGTGTGTGTGTGTGTGTGTGTACGAATTCCCTTGAAGCCTAGAGTGTGTGTGTGTACTGTGTGTGTGTGTGTGTGTGTGTGTACGAATTCCCTTGAAGCCTAGAGTGTGTGTGTGTACTGTGTGTGTGTGTGTGTACGAATTCCCTTGAAGCCTAGAGTGTGTGTGTGTGTGTGTGTGTGTGTGTGTGTGTGTACGAATTCCCTTGAAGCCTAGAGTGTGTGTGTGTACTGTGTGTGTGTGTGTGTGTACGAATTCCCTTGAAGCCTAGAGTGTGTGTGTGTACTGTGTGTGTGTGTGTGTGTGTGTGTGTACGAATTCCCTTGAAGCCTAGAGTGTGTGTGTGTACTGTGTGTGTGTGTGTGTGTGTGTACGAATTCCCTTGAAGCCTAGAGTGTGTGTGTGTACTGTGTGTGTGTGTGTGTGTGTGTACGAAATCCCAATACAATAATATAATCCGGACGTCAGTTAATTTATCACGGCACCAATTCGGGATACAGAAGGAGATGGTGATTCCTCTGCATGTGTGAGGCGAGGTGTTCCCACGAGTCACACAGGTGGTAGCAGCTGTTACACGAATACACCTCAATCATATTTAGGTCTGAATCTTGTTGAGGCACTAACACATGTTCAATATTCTCTTCTTTAATCTGGACATGGGTAAATTGTTCTTCGTGTTCTTATTCTTGGTGTTCTGGGATTCCCTCGTTGATCTGGTGTGTTGTTGTTGTGTGGTGTTGTATGTGTTGTTGTTGTTGTTGTTTGTGTTCTGGGCTTTCATCGATGACTTGGTATGTTGTTGTTGATGTTGTTGTGTGTTGATCTTGGTGTTGTTGTTGTTGTGGTCGTGTGTCGCTGTGCCGTAGTCGTATGTGTGCCGCCAGTCCCGCCCGACCCCAGAACATGCTGCCACACTGGTCGCACATATTGTGACACATGGCGTCCATCTGTGTGTGTGTCTTCATGTGAGTCTGCAGGTTCCAGTTGTTGATGTGCGATGAGTCGCAGACGTTGCACACGAAGCGTTTATCTCTGAGGTGGACAGCACGGTGATGTACCCTAAGCCTCTTCTTCTGCTTGAAAGTCATACCACACACGTTACACAGGAAGGGCCGATCGGGGAGATGAATGCGATGGTGTTCCCGCAGCTCTGACTCCATGGTGAACGCCTTACTACACTGACTACACACATAGCTACCCGAGTTGGTTTGACGGGCGACATGTGCTCTATACGTGGACCTGAACTTGAAGGCCGCACCACACTGCAGACACACGAACGGCCGATGGTGTGAGTGTGTACGCAGGTGTAGAGACAGTTTGGCTTTGTCAGGGGCGCGGAAATCACAGTGGGGGCAGGCGGCCTTCCGCTCGCCGCCGTGAACGTAGATGTTATGATACTGCAGGCTGATCTTCTGGGTAAACGGTTTTCGACACAGGCCGCACCAGAATTTACTCCCTCCAGGCCCCCCCCCCCCACCACCCCCCGCCCCCATGACACTGCTGGTGGTGGTGGTGGTGGATGGGGGCGACATCGGCCTACCTCGGCACTGGTGTTGAGTACAGAGTTGGGATGTGTTGAACTGGACGCGGCAAACACGACAGCTTACACCAATACCAACACCTGTAATGAAATACCCACACCTTGGTCAGTTCTAAACCACTACATTTTTTACACACACACACACATACACACTCCAATTAAACCTCTCTTTACACACACACACACATACATATCTTATTTTTTACACACACACACACACACACTCCGATTAAACCTCTATTTACACACACACACAATACATATCTTATTCTTTACACACACACACACACACACACACATTGCATCCTGTACTGAGATACCCACACCTTGGTTAACTCTCAACACACACTCCAATTAAACTTCTCTTTACACACACACACACACACACACACTCACACACACACTCCAATTAAACTTCTCTTTACACACACACACTCCAATTAAACCTCTCTTTACACACACACACACACACACACACGCTCTCCAATTAAACCTCTCTTTACACACACACACACACACTCCAATTAAACCTCTCTTTACACACACACACACACACACACACACACACATCATATTTTTTACACACACACATACACATATCTTATTTTTTACACACACACACACACATATCTTATTTTTTACACACACACACATCTTATTTTTTACACACACACATCTTATTTTTTACACACACACACACACATATCTTATTTTTTACACACACACAGACACACACTCAATACTCAATTACACAAGTTCTCGTAAGCTGAATTATGTTGTTTTGGGTTAGTCTGTTTGGTTGTATGTATATATTCTTATTATATATATATATATATATATATATATATATATATATATATATATATATATATATATATATATATATATATATATATATATATAATTATTTTTTGGGGGGTTACATTGAGGTGCCTTGATTCCTCTTCTCTCTCTCTCTCTCTCTCTCTCTCTCTCTCTCTCTCTCTCTGATTCCTCCAAAGTATGCCAGGAAATTGGAGGATTCAGTTGCGCTCTCTCTCTCTCTCTCTCTCTCTCTCTCTCTCTCTCTCTCTCTCTCTCTCTCTCTCTGATTCCTCCAAAGTATGCCAGGAAATTGGAGGATTCAGTTGCGCTCTCTCTCTCTCTCTCTCTCTCTCTCTCTCTCTCTCTCTCTCTCTCTCTCTCTCTCTCTCTCTCTCTCTCTCTCATATTCCTCCAAAGTATGCCAGGAAACAACAGGACCAGATGAACAAAACTAATGGTGTTTGTTCTGTTGTTGCTTGGAATAGTTTGGAGGATTCAGTTACTCCAGATTTACCAACACAAAACTTCCCCATTAATGTACGTGTGTGTGTGTGTGTGTGTGTGTGTGTGTGTACAGCCACAATCAAATATCCACTCACACTTTCTTTCCATCGTACAAATATATCAGTATCATATCGAAATATAATCATACAACAACAACACCTTATGTCAACTCAACCCCCTCAATTATTATTATTATTATTATTATTAGGTGCTGCAAAATTATACATGTGTTGCTCTTTATTACCAAGATCATCATTATTATCATTATTATTATTATTATTATTATTATTATTATGAGGTGCTGCAAAATTATACACGTGTTGTTCTTTATTATCAAGATTATTATTATTATTATTATTATCATTATTATTATTATTATTATTATGAGCTACTGCAAAATTATACACGTGTTGTTCTTTACTACCAAGATTATTATTATTATTATTATTATTATTATTATTATTATTATTATGAGGTGGTGCAAAATTATACACGTGTTGTTCTTTATTACCAAGATTATTATTATTATTATTATTATTATTATGAGGTGGTGCAAAATTATACACGTGTTGTTCTTTATTACCAAGATTATTATTATTATTATTATTATTATTATGTGGTGCTGCAAAATTATACACGTGTTGTTCTTTATTACCAAGATTATTATTATTATTATTATTATTATTATTATTATTATTATTATTATGAGGTGGTGCAAAATTATACACGTGTTGTTCTTTATTACCAAGATTATTATTATTATTATTATTATTATTATTATTATTATTATTATGAGGTGGTGCAAAATTATACACGTGTTGTTCTTTATTACCAAGATTATTATTATTATTATTATTATTATTATTATTATGAGGTGGTGCAAAATTATACACGTGTTGTTCTTTATTACCAAGATTATTATTATTATTATTATTATTATTATTATTATTATTATGAGGTGGTGCAAAATTATACACGTGTTGTTCTTTATTACCAAGATTATTATTATTATTATTATTATTATTATTATTATTATTATTATTATGAGGTGGTGCAAAATTATATACGTGTTGTTCTTTATTACCAAGATTATTATTATTATTATGAGGTGGTGCAAAATTATACACACATGTTGTTCTTTATTACCAAGATATTTACTAAGATGGAAGGAAAGTGTTGGTGGATATTGGATTGTGGCTGTACAATAATGCCTTTTTTTGTAATAATTTTGTTATAGGTATGATTTTACTGCTTGTGTGTGTGTACAATAATTCATCTTATTTATTACACACACACACACACACATACATATCATCTTATTTTTTACACACACACACACACACACATATATAATCTTATTTTTTACACACACACACACACACACACACACACATATATAATCTTATTTTTTACACACACACACACATACACATATCATCTTATTTCTTACACACACACACATGCACATATCATCTTATTTTTTACACACACACACACACAATCATCTTATTTCTTACACACACACACATATCTTATTTTTTACACACACACACATGCATTTCTTATTTTTTACACACACACACATACATATCTTATTTTTTACACACACACATATCTTATTTTTTACACACACACACATATCATCTTATTTTTTACACACGCACACACACATCATCTTATTTTTTGCACACACACACATATCATCTTATTCTTTACACACACACACACATAATCTTATTTTTTACACACACACACACACATAATCTTATTTTTTACACACACACACACACACATATCATATTTTTTACACACACACACACATCATCTTATTTTTAACACACACACACACACACACACACCTCTCTCTCTCTCTCTCAGTTCGTGGATATATAATGAAGATTCTCTCTCTCTCTCTCTCTCTCTCTCTCTCTCTCTCTCTCTAGTAAGGTTATGTAATCAAACTCACTTTCTTTATCTTATGTTTATTTTATCTATAATTAACATATGTCACAATGGTTAACTGACTAAAAAAAAAATAATAATAATAATAATAATAATAACTAATAATAATAATAATAATAAATAATAATAATAATAGTTAATAATAATAATAATAATTAATATTAATAATAATGGATGCACCTTACACACAGTAACTATGAAAATTAAAAAATAATAATAATAATAATAATAATAATATAAAATAATAAATAAGTATAGTCATTTTTTCCTTCAATGTCACAAAAATAAAAATAAAAATAATAACAATAATATTATAAAAAATAAAAAAATAAGAAGTACAGTAATTTTTTCCTTCATATCACAATAATAATAATAATAACTAATAATAATAATAATAATAATAATAATAACAGTAGTAATAAAAATAGTAATAATAATAATAATTCATAGTGTACTGAAATAATTACAACACAGAGAAAATTAATGATTATGTAACTGTAATACAACATTATTATTATTATTATTATTGTTATTATTATTATTAGGTTTGTTGTTTTGTAATGTAAGACTATGTAACTATAATATAACATTATTATTATTATTATTGTTATTATTATTATTAGGTTTGTTGTTTTGGTAATCACCGAATCACTTGGTACACACACACACCAGTCAGTCAACCAACCAACCAGTCAGTCAGTCAACCACCAACCATCCATCTAACCAGTCAGTCAACCACTCAATTAACTACCCAACCAGTCAGTCAACTATCCAACTACTCAACCAGTCAGTCAGTCAATAAACCAACCAACAAACCAATGAGTAAACCAGTCAACCAACCAACTACCCAGTCAATCAACCACCCAATCAACCAGTCAACCAACCAACCAGTCAACCAATCAGCCAGCCAATCAGTCAGCCAATCAGTTTATGGTGATATGGGTTCTTCTTTCACAGTGTGTTGTTGTGGTTTACACGTGTGTGTTCTGAGTGCCAATGGTGCCGTGAACATGATGTGGCACTCGGAACACGGGTACACATGAATCACCTTCCCTCCTTCACTTTTATAATCATCATTATCATCATCATCAACAACACCTTCTTCTTCATCGTCATCGTCTTCTTCATCATCTTCATCGTCTTCTTCGTCGTCGTCTTGTAATGTCGGGCAGTAAAGTTCATAGACTACGTTTTCTTCGTATCCTTCCCCGAGTGAATAGTTATCGTCTTCAACGTAAATATTTTGTTGTGTTGTGTTGTTGATAATATCGTTGTTGTTGTTGTCGGCTGTTGTTGTCGTCACATTTGATAGGACCTTTGAGTAGTGGTAGTGTACTGGTCGTCGTGTAGGGTGTGGTGTTATGATGCTCGTTACTGGTGGGGAGGAGATGTTGTCCGTGTCCGTGTCTGTGTGTGTGTGTGGGACGGTGGTGTGTACGACCCTCATGTGAGCGGTCAGACCCTCGGAGCCTCGGAACTCGGTGTGGCAGGCTGGACACACATGGCTATAAGGAACACTAGACAGGTCCCCGTGTTTCTTCATATGTCCTTTGAGATTGAAGCTGGTCATGTGTCTGAAACCGCACACGTCGCACACGAAGCGCTTGTCGTTGAGATGCACGGCTCTGATGTGTTGCGCCACTTGTTTGTAGGCCTTGAACGCGGCGCCGCAGTAATCACAGGCGTAGTCCCGGCGCGGACGGTGTGTGCGGAGGTGGTCATGGTAGGCGCCCTTGTGGTTGTATGCCTTGTGACACACAGGACACACAAACCGTCCCTCACCGGTGTGTATAACGAGGTGGTTACGGTACGACTCGGCCGTCTTGAGGCCTTTACCACAGTGAGGACATACATACTGTCTCTCATTGGTGTGTACTCTCATGTGTCTCTTTAGGTACTCCTTGGTAGGGGCCTGATAGGTACACTGTCGGCACCTGTACCTCCGAGGTGCTCCGTGTTTAAACATCCGGTGAACACTCAGACTAATCTTCTGAGTGAATGTTTTGTTACAGTCTGGACAAGTGTGTATTCCTCTCCACGGGGCCATACCCAGGTGGACGTGGTTAAAGTGGACCTCGTACTTCCGCTTGGTTGTAAACACGAGACTACACTACGAACACGGGTGACTTTTCCTCACCCAGCGACTGTCATCCGTACCCCTCCTTCTACGGCCCCCCCCTGCCCCGACCCCCGCCCCTGCCCCTGCCCCGTTGGTGTGTGGGTCTGTTGCTGCTGGTGGTGTGTTGTGATCCCCCCCGCCCCCGCCGCCGCCGCTGCCGCCCCCACCACTGCCTGCCTCACCGCTCAACACAGTCTGCAATGATGATGAGAGGCAGGGTGAGGATGGCACCAACCCGTATACATACATACATACATACACTAACATACATACATACATACACACAAATATATATACATACACACACTACTACTCATACTAATGCACTCTTACACACACACATACACTAACACACACAAATATACATACATACTAACATACATACATACATACACACAAAATATTTATACATACACACACGAATATACATACACATACACCACTACACTAACATATACATACATACATACACTAACACACACAAATATACATACATTCACACACTACAACATTAACACATACAAATATACATACACTCATACACTAACACATACAAATATTCATACATACATACACTCATACACTAACACATACATACACTAATACACTAACACACACAAATATACACACAAACACACATACAAATATATACACACACACACATACATACACTAACACACACACACAAATATACACACAAACACACACACAAATATGCACACACATATACAAATATACACACACACACACTACTACACTCTTACACACACACACACACACACTAACACATACGTATATACACACAAACATATACACACAAACATACACACACACACAAATATACACACACACTAATACACACACACACACACACACACACACACACACACACACACACTAACACATACATATATACAAACAAACATATACACACAAACACACATACATATATATATACACACACACAAACACACATACATAAACAATAATATCATGTTGTTGTTGTTGTTGTTGTTGTATGTTTGTAATGAATGTGTATTGGGTTGATTCCACAGTGGTATTTATTGGTTTGTAAGCTTCCCAACCAACCACACTTTTAAGGCTTCATTATTTTACTAAAGCTGAGC
>JAWQEG010007230.1:0-32790 GCA_033782935.1 Petrolisthes cinctipes
ATTAATTAACTATAATAATAATAATAATAATAATAATATATAAAAATAACTATTATAAATAATAATAATAATAATAATAATAATATAATAACAACAATAATAGCTTGTGTACTAGTGGCCAATACTCTTTCACTCTTCACCACCCAAACATGGTTCACAAAGACTCCAGACACATGTTTATATAAAGGTCATGAAAACGAGACTATTAGAGTACTATAATACACCACAAGTAAACCGTGATAGTGACCTTAAGGGGGAAGTTCAGTGTTGGTATATCTGGAGCAAATGATTCCTCCAAACTATTCCAAGCAACAGGCCACCATAATTTTTTGTTAATCTGGTCCTGTTTCCTGGCATACTTTGGAGGAATCATGGCACTCCAATGTAACAATTACCTACCCCCTTAAAGGATCCTGTGTTGTAGTCAGAAAATTGGAGGTAAATGAACCCTTCAAATATTGCCACGAAACACACACACCTACAGTTTATGGAAGGAGCTTGTTTCGTGGCATAGTCAGAAGGAATCAGAAGTCTCCAATTTTTTTCATACACGATCACAGGGTCCTTAAGGTGGCAATGAGCACCACGAGTTAGATTTCTGGCTACACATCACTTCTCAGTAAAGAAACAAGTATTGGTAATGGTATCACATCTTCACTCCTTCCTTACAATTGCTGGTGCTAAATATCAACACGTTGTAGATGGTGGGTGAATGGGCCATGTAGAACTGTTGTGAACGAATGTGTGTGTAAGTGGGTTGGGTAGTGGATAGGTGGGTAGTGGGAAAGGTGGGCAGGGGAAGGGAGGGAGTGGATATTCTGTAAGTGGGACGGGCAATATGATCCAAGGCGTGTAGCAATATAAACACGCCTTCTGAACAGTGTGTGTGTGTGTGTGTGTGTGTGTGTGTGTGTGTGTGTGTGTGTGGTGTGTGTGTGGTCCTTCACTCACTGCTACCACCACAACAATGCTCTCCAACCACTACCGGTACAGATTTCTTGCATTTGTCTTATACTCCCCAACACACACACACACACACACACAGTCTGACAAGCAAAACTGCATATTATACTTCACACATAAATATACACACATATTTATATAAGAGTAAATAGTGTCTGTACTCACCATCCCGTTGTCGGCAGCATAGCTCGGTGAATACACAGCCTTATCTGAAACACAAGACACACTATATCACTACACTGTATACATTAATGAACACCTCATGGAGTAAAATGGGTTGTCATAATACACTATATCACTACACTGTATACATTAATTAACACCTCATGAATAAAATGGGTTGTCATAATACAGTAAACGTTACCTTATATATTACTACACTGTATTCATTAACACCTCATGGAGTAAAAAATGGGTTGTAAACGTTACCATAATACAGAAACCGTTACCTTATATATCACTACACTGTATACATTAATTAACACCTCATGGAGTAAAATGGGTTGTCATAATACACTATATCACTACACTGTATACATTAACACCTCATGAGTTAAATGGGTTGTCATAACACACATAACACATACAGTAACCGTTACCTTATGGGTGAGTGAATGTGTGTGTGGCTTAGTGAATGAAACAACTGAATGAATTGGATGACTTAGTGTATGAAATGGGTGAGTGAATTGAGATGGCTTATTGGAGAATTAATATAAGTGAATGGGTAAACGAGTGTGTAAGTAAACGTGGAGTACAGGTAGATGAAGGTATAAACATATCGGTGCATGAACGAGTGGAATAATAATTTTGTCTCAGGCGAATGAATAATCTCTGTGACTGCATGGGTAAGCTATATACGTGAGAGACTGAGACGTGGATGGAATGGATAAGATGTGAGAGAAAAGATAACCCAGTGAACAGATAAGATGTGAGGGAATGACACATGAAAGTGGATGTGACAGGCAAGTGGATGAGTTAAGAGATTGAGTGAGACAGGCAGGCAGGCAGGCAGGGTAGACAACGTTAAGGTATGGGAAGGTAGGGTTGCGAAGGGTAAGAGAGGTAAGGTAGGGTCAGAAAAGACAGGGTACAGGGTAGGGTAAGAGAGGTAAGGTAGGGTCAGAAGAGGTAAGGTAGGGTCATAAGAGACAGACAGGGTACAGGGTAGGGCAAGAGAGGTTAGGTAGGTCAGAAGAGACAGACAGGGTATAGGGTAGGGTAAGAGAGGTAAGATGGGGTCAGAAGAGTCAGACAGGTACAGGGTAGGGAAAGAGAGGTAAGGTGCGATAGGGAGGAGGCAGGGTGTAATATACAGTGCTGAATTTACCACCACCACCACTACTACCACCACCACCACTACCATCCCCACCAGCACTGTAGGCCTAGCAGCTACACAGGATATTAAGTTTGTATGTGTAGAGCCTCGGCGCCTGCCATAACTCTTGTCTCCCCCTCCCCCTCTACCCACCCCCTACTCACCCTTCCCCCGCTATAAATACTCTATCTGGCTGAGCACAAGAACCACCCTATCCTACCCTCACATACCCACCGACACCACCACCACCAAAGGTCACACACACTTACAGTACATACACACACACACATGTGAAATATACAGTTTTGTACCGAAAACTTTAAAAAATTTCGAGTGCGTACGGTTGTGTGTGTGTGTTTATAGGGTCTACGAATGTGTGTGTGTGTGTGTGTGGGTGTGTGTGTGTGTGTGTGTGTGTGTGTGTGTGTGTGTGTTCTGCATGTGCCTCTGGTCCGCCACTCAGTCACTGCATGCCACCACCACCACAACAATGTTCCCCAACCACTACTGCTTTCCTACAACCACACTCCCCCCCCCACCCCACGCCCCCCCCCAATACACACACACACACACACGCACATCTTGCACAGAGGCATGTAGAGTATTTGCATTTTTTGTACAATACTACATTTTAACACTTTTGCAACACTTTAACAATGTCTAAATGTAACCACTTCAGATTATGCACAGAGTTGTTGAAGGGTTGAATAGAGCAATAAAACAACAGCTAGCGTTTGTGAGTGCACGAATGAAAAAAATATCCCATCAAAACTCCTCTATATATGTAAATTGTATAAGGAAGATCTTGAGTCGTTGGTATGCATATTAACTGACTACTTACTTCCTTGACATATTGATCAGGGAATAACACACACACACACACACACACACCCTTAGAGAGCAGGAACTAACTCAAACCCTTGTATGCTCAGGTAATAACACACACACACACACCCTTAGAGAGCAGGAACTAACTCAAACCTTTGTACACGATGTAAACAAACTGTGGGTGTAATTCTCGTGTGAAATATTCAGACACCTCAGACGATGGATACTGAAAAATATATAGTTTGTTTATTCCCTGGGCATCATGAACTGTGCCATCACTTAAGGGGGTAATTCACTTTTGTTTCATTGGAGTGCCATGGTTTCTCCTAAGTATGCCAGGAAACAAGACCAAATGAACAAAAATAATGGTGTTCTTTCTGTTGCTTGGAATAGTTTGGAGGAATAGGTAGGTTGCTCCAGATTTACCAACACTGCATTTCCACATTAAAGAACCATCAGACTCCCTCAGGTTCGATTTTTTTTTTTTTTTTTTTTCACTTGTGGACAGAAATTCGTTCACCTCTTCTACTTTTCTCTCTGTGAGTGGATCTTGATATGGTAATGATCTGTTGTGAAAAGGTGATATTATTTCATGACAAAACAAACACACAATCATACAAATTTTCCGACTTATTACCAGGTGTTCTCTGATATAAAAAAAAGGTGCCGTCTATCATATATTTTGCTTCAGTCATATTCATAGTCATAGTCATAGTCAGTTCCTCTGATGCATCAAATTTCCTCAATGGTTATTCCCTAGTCAAAGATGTTTTCCTAATTGGTTCGGTTTCTTTGCTTGTCTGTTAGCAGGATTACACAAAAAGTTAAGTGTGGATTTGTTTGAATAAATTTTTAAAGGAGTGCCTCAAGACTGGTAAACAAGTGATTAGATTAATATGGGAGAAATCCGTATGTGAACCTGTACTCAGGAATATTTTTAATATATACTATTACTTATAATATTAAGGGGGAAGTACAGTGTTAATATATCTGGAGCAACCGATTCCTCCAAACTATTTCATGCAACAGAACACCATTATTTTTGTTCATTTGGTCCTGTTTCCTGGCATACTTTGGAGGAATCAAGGCACTCCAATGTAACAAAAGTGAATTACCCCCTTAAGAATGATTGTGAAATATGGGTGGTCTCTGACCATAGACTTCCACGCAATGAATTTAAGAACAGGTGATATCGAGACTAAACACAGATGGTGCATATAACTAGGGATGTTATTTTTTGTGGGAGAAGAGCCTTTTGTGAGGATGCTCAGTCTTGACGGAGATTTATGGTTCCAAAATATTCTTATTCAAAAAGTAAAGGAAGTCATACGTATATCTAAAACCACAGTCGAGCTACAAGGATAATTTTTAATATACTTTTATTTGAGGACCATGTGGCTAACGTTACCTGCAATACGATGCAGCTAGAATCTAAAAATATATATGTTACATCAAGATGCTCGCACTGACCACAGACAAAATAATAATAATTAACGTAATTTTGCCTGTTGTTATTGTTAGCATCTTCTTCCTCCTACCTGCAAGACCTGACCACATTAGTAACAATCAAGAGGCTTCATTACCTTCATGACTATCATTACTCTATTCACACGCCATCATAGTTAAAAAGATACTAAGAGAAAACACGACGAGGAAAAGATTACATTAAACTTTCAAAGATCACCGCACCTAGGCTACTGGTTCTAGTGAGGCTGTACTAGATTACATTTGTCATAGATAACAGCAGAATCCCAAACTAAACCACTAGTTAGAGAGATCGTATACTCTACAAAAACACTATTATTGGCTACACTCCTGGCGAGGTAGGCGAGGAAAAGAGCCCAACGTAGCTGTCGAAGGGGTTGGTGAGTTCAGTATAATTGTCAGCAAAAAAATCTACTCTATATTTACTGTCTATAAACTAAATTTTCTTGTACGTAAGATATCGCCAGATATTATATTCCCCTAGCGTGTCATTGCCCTGGCTGTGTGTGTGTGTGTGTGTGTGTGTGTGTGTGTGTGTGTGTGTGTGTGTGTGTGTGAAACAATGCATGCATGAATCTGTATTAGAATGTGTATAGGCCTGTGTGCGTTTGGGAGGAATGTGAGGGAGAGAAAAAGAGGACAGAGCGAGAAGGAAGATTTGAAGATTCTCAAGACTAAACAGAATGAAAGCAGGGAAGAGAACGAACGGCTTACAGAGACGTGGAAGAACATACACAATGAGATAGTAAGAAACAATGGTGAACAGAATGAAGATAATTAAGGTAAGAGAGAGAGAGAGAGAGAGAGAGAGAGAGAGAGAGAGAGAGGAGCTGCATGCATGGGGTGGTGGTGGTGGAGACGGGGGCTTTGATAGAGATACCGAAAGGATAAACGAGAGAGGTAGAGGGTGAGTGATGGCGAGAGGAGGAGAGTGAGATGGAGAGAGAATGAAAGAGAGGAAGGGTAGTTGGAGGAAGAATAGACAAGATGAGGATGGGAAGGAAGGATGGAAGGATGGATGGAGAGAATAAGAAACTGTGAGTGAGTGAGAGAGGGTGAGAAACAGAGAAGTGAGATAGTTGAAGAGAGTGAGGAGAGAGGAAGGGAGATAAGTCTGGATAAACAAAATAAGAGAGAGAGAGAGAGAGAGAGAGAGAGAGAGAGAGAGAGAGATGAAGTAAGTGAGTGAGTGAGGGAGTAAGGTAGTAGTAGTAGTAGTAGTAGTAGTAAGGGGCTCCCAGGGGACACAGAGAGCTAGCTGGCAAGAGGAATGTGCCCGGGGGTGGGAGGGAGGAGGGAGTCGGCGAGTTATGGTTAATATCTCCTTTGAAGCTGCGAGTCATGCACAAGCTGAGTGAGAACAGTGGCAACTCCTGCACCCTTACTCACTCACACTACTCACTTACTCACTCACTACTCACTCATTTACTCTCACACTATACTGTACTCACTCACACTACTCACTTACGCTCACACTACTCACTTACTCACACTACTCACTTACTCACACTATGCATCACCCTCACACTATTCACTTACTCTTACACTATATTCACTCACTTACTCTTACACTATACTCACTCACTATACTCTCACACACCACTCATTTGCTCACTTACTCTCTCACTCACTCACACTACTCATTTGCTCACTCACTCACACTACTCACTTACTCTCACACTGTACTCCCTCACACACTACTCATTTGCTCACTCTCACTACTCACTCACACACTACTCATTTGCTCACTCTCACTACTCACTCACACACTACTCATACACCCTTACCCTCACTCACTCTTACACTACTCATCACCCTCACACTACTCACACTACTTATCACTCTCACTCACTCACACTACTCATCGCCCTCACCCTCACACTACTCATCACCCTCTCAAGATATTGCAATTCAACAATCACGTGTTTTCCTTAAAAGGTAGAAGTGCAATGTTGGTAAATCTGGAGCAACCGATTCCTCCAAACTATTCCAAGCAACAACAGAACACCATTTATATATTTGTTCATTTTGTGGTCCTGTTTCCTGGCATACTTTGGAGGAATCATGGCACTCCAATTTATTATCCACACCAAAACTCCATCACGTTGCTTGCTTGTTTGGTTGATTTGAATAATGTGAACTATGGGAAAGGGAAAAAGGAATAGAACTTTATATATTTTTGTATTGGAAAGGCTAGATGTGTAAATGGGATATATATTTATAACTAGATAGATAACGTGTAGGTGGTGTGTGAGAGAGAGAGAGAGAGAGAGAGAGAGAGAGAGAGAGAGAGAGAGAGAGAGAGAGAGAGAGAGAGAGAGAGAGAGAGAGAGAGAGAGAGAGAGAGAAAACTATATACAAGAAGAAACAAATAATGAGAGAGAGAGAGAGAGAGAGAGAGAGAGAGAGAGAGAGAGAGAGAGAGAGAGAGAGAGAGAGAGAGAGAGAGAGAGAGAGAGAGAGAGAGAGAGGAGAGAGAGAGAGAAACTATTAACAAGAAGAAACAAACAAATAATGAGATGCAGACAGACACACAAGGGAATAAACCAAAAAGAAAGATAGACAGTGGACGATAACAGACACGAGATGATACAGTTAGGAGAGAGAGAGAAAAAAAAAGGATGAAGAAGATACACAAAACATAAACAAAGACGATAAACATGTAGCTACGAGATAAATAAAAAAAATATAAATAAGTGAGAGAGAAGGAGGTCAACAACTGGGGGAGGGGGAGGGGGGTGGTGAGGAAGAGAGGGAGGAAGGGGGGGGATGATGATGATAAGGGAGGGAGGGAGGGAGAAGAGTAGGAGGACGAAGGAAGAAGAGAGGTAGAACAAGGAAGGGTGGGTGGGGTGAAGAGAATTAAGGAGGAGACGATGAGGGAGGGAAAATGGGGCAGGGGGCGATGAGAGAGCAGGGAGCTGGGGGGGGGGGGGCGAATGCATGAAGGATGAGGAATAGGGGTGGTGGTGGAGTGGAAGAAGGAGGAGCAGGACTAGAGAGAGAGAGAGAGAGAAGTGAGAGAGAGAGAGAGAGAGAGAGAGAGAGAGAGGTAAGGGCAACGAACGTCCACTCAGCTATTTTTTTTTTTTCATATAGTACTCGGATCCTAAACAACAGGAGTAGCAGGTAATGTACTGTAGTGCCTCTGTATATCACACTCTTGGCCTAGCTTCCTTCTCCCTCCTGTAGGCTATCTGAAGTTTGTCCTTTCTTCCTGGTAATCCCTGAAGAAGTGTCCGTCCTACAACCCTTTGCAAACAAACTGATTACAGAGGAATCCTTAGTCTGACTTGAGACATAATGTAGGCTAATAATTTAACCAGAACGATGATACCTTCCGAA
The DNA here is from genome assembly GCA_033782935.1 of Petrolisthes cinctipes. Taxonomy (NCBI): domain Eukaryota; kingdom Metazoa; phylum Arthropoda; class Malacostraca; order Decapoda; family Porcellanidae; genus Petrolisthes; species Petrolisthes cinctipes. The sequence goes on from JAWQEG010007230.1 coordinate 7,937, forward strand.
TATAATAATAATAGTAGAACAAAATATATAACAACAACAATAACAATAATAACAATAATAGTAATAACAATAACAATAATAATAATAATAACAATAATAAAAATAATAATAATAACAATAATAATAATAATAATAATATTAATAAAAATAATAATAAAAATAAAAATAATAATAATAATACATAAATAAATTAATTAATCTATGCAGTATAATCTTGACTTTGACCACATGACTGAGGTGAACGAACGAATGTAATAAGTACCGTATGAAACAGAAAGTGGAGGACATAAGGAATCCCGAGTTGATGGGCCAGAGGACAAAGGTAAATGTACTCGGTGTGATGATACCTGGCTTCATCAACAACCCGACCCAGGTAGTAAGGTGCACAAAAGTTGGTTCCCACACTCACCCAACCAACCAACCAACCAGCCACTATAGATAGGGACTGAATTCTTTGTCTGTGGTTCGAATGGCAACACATCATTCGCCTTCCTTCTTATTACCCTCCTCTTTTGTTTAGGATAGTCGTTCGAAGCACAGGAGATTCAACTAGTTATATTGTGGCTGGCTGAGGGTACCGACGACTTTTGTGCATCCCAGCCAGTCAGCCATGCAGCCAGCCAGCTTCAGTGGGGCTAATTACAACAATATTAATACCACTCATTACGCCATTATGGAGGGCCATTCCAAGCAAGCGCATAACGTCATGCACAAAATATGACCTTCTTCATCACATCATTAACATGTCCCAGGTTGCTTTTCCTTACTGGTGGGGTGCATGGGTGTAGGCGAGGAAAGAAAAAGTAAAGGAGGAGAGAGAGAGGAAGGGAGGGAGGGATAGAGCAGTAAGAAAGTATGAGAAAAAAGGAAGGGGGAGGGAGGGAAGGAAAGAACATTGAGAAAGCATGATAAAAGAAAAAGGAAGAGGGAGGGAGGGATAGAAAAGGAAGAAAGTATGAGAAAAAAGGAAGAGGGAGGAAGGAAAGAACATTGAGAAAGCATGATAAAAGAAAAGGAAGAGGGAGGGAGGGATAGAACAGTAAGAAAACATGATAAAAAAGGAAGAGGGAGGAAGGGATAGAACATTGAGAAAGCATGATAAAAGAGAAGGAAGATATAGAGCAGTGTGAAAGCATGAGAAAAGAGAAGGAAGAGGGAGGGAAGGATAGAGCAGTGAGAAAGCATGAAAGTATAAAAGGATAGGGAAAGACGGGAGGAATAGAAGAGCAAAGGTTGAGAGAGCAAGAGAAAAGGAGAAGGAAGATAGAAGAAAGGATGAAGGGATAGAGTATGGTTGAGAGGGATAGAGAAAATGAGAAGGGTAGGACAGACACTGATAATTATTAAGAAAGATAAATACTTGATTAGGGAGAGGGAGAAAGAGAAGAAATAAAGAGAGAAATGGAATTATAGATGAGACAAACCGACAAATGAGATCAGTGAGCAGAGAGAAATATAAGGAGGAGTAAACATAATAAGGAAGAGATTACAAGCATGAATTTAAGGACCCTGTGATCGTGTATGAGACTTGGTGGCTTGGATTCTGTTTCCTCCTGACTATGCCACGAAACAAGCTCCTTCTAATTATATAGATGGTGTTCCGTGGCAATAATTGAAGGACTAACTAACTTCCAATACTCTGAAACAAGCTCCTTCTATATACAGTAGTTGGTGTTCCGTGGCAATAATTGAAGGACTCGCTAACCTCCAATACTCTGAAACAAGCTCCTTCTATATAGTTGGTGTTCCGTGGCAATAATTGAAGGACTCGCTAACTTCCAATACTCTGACTATATAGATCACAGGGTCCCTTTTGAGAGTTCATTGGTGAGGTACCGACTCATCCAAACTATATATATGCCACGAAACACAGAGTAACAATAGGGTCGTTCTGTTTCCTGGCACAGTTTGGAGGAATCACAGACCTTCCAATATACCAACAACATATTCTGATTCTCCCCTTAATTAATGCATAGGTAGAACAAATAAAATCAAGGCATAATATTATATACACGCAGAGAGAGAGAGGGTGTGTGGGAGAGGAGAGGGGGAGTTTGGGAGAGGGGAGGGGGAGTGTGGGACAGGAGAGGGGGAGTGTGGGACAGGAGAGGGGGGTTGGGGGAGAGGAGAGAGGGGGGGTGTGGGGGAGATAGACCGTGGAGAGGAGAAAGGGGGGGGGGGACTTAAAAAACTGTATATTAACTCCTCCATCACATTTATTTGCGTGAGTGAGCTTGTTAGCAAATGAAAATATCCGTTAAATAATTGAGCAGTGTGTTATAATTAAGGGACATATATTTCAGACCTCACGACTGCTTTCCCCTCCTTTCTCTTCTCTTCCTCCCTCTTTTCTACATCATCTTTCTCTCCCCCTTTTTCTTCTCTTCTCTTCCTCGCCTAGTCCTCGTTCTCTCCATTTTTCTTCTCTTATCTTCCTCCCCTAGTCCTCTTTTCTTCATAATCTTTCTCTCCCCTTTTGATTCTCGTCTCTTCCTCCCTCTTTTCTACATAACATTTCTCTCCCTTTTCTTCTCTTCCTCGTTCTCTCCATTTTTCTTCTCTTATCTTCCTGCCCTAGTCTTCTTTTCTACATAATCTTTCTCTCCCTTTTTCTTCTCTTCTCTTCCTCCCTCTTTTCTACGTGATTTTTCTCTCCCCTTTTTCTTCTCTTCCTCGTTCTCTCCATTTTTCTTCTCTTATCTTCCTTTCTACATAATCTCTCTTTTTCTTCCCTAGTCCTCTTTTCTACATAATCTTTCTCTCCCCTTTTTCTTCTCTTCTCTTCCTCCACTAGTCCTCTTTTCTGAATGATCTTTCCCTCCCTTCTTATCTCGTCTTCATCCAGCTTGTTTATTTTCCTTACACTCCCCTTCGTTCTTATCTCTCCCTCTTTCCTTCTTACCACTTTCTCTTTCAACTGCCCTTCCTTCTCCTTAACTAACTCTCTCCTCCATCTCTTCCTCTTCAACTCCCCTTTCTTTTCTTTTTCGCCGCTAACCTCTTCTTACTCCAATCTCCTTTTATTTTTCTCTTCTTCCTCCTTCGTCTCTCCCTCTCTTCTTCCATTAGATTTCCACACAATCTCTCCTTTCCCTCTTCCATCCTCCACTCCCTGCATGCACTTCCGATAGTTCTCTGACCCAACTTCCTTCACTTGTTTAATGTCATCGGAAAGGAGGGAGGAAGTTTGTCCCAGCCCAGTACACTCCTCCTATATATACCTTCTCACATTTCTTTCACCACTCTCAAATGCACCTTATGGAATAGTTGAATTAGTGTCATGTGGACGTATAGCTGCTTAGTACAAAGGGGGTCTCTGTCTGTCTGTCTCTCGCTCATTAGATGTTAACATTTCCCAAACCTAAACAAACACACATCTTGAGTGAAGTCCATGAGCATATATTTATTATCATCAACAACAACAGGATGGTAACGAGATTGTTCGCACTTTATATGTTTTGACTGTCAGAATAACCTGATGGCTTATGTTCTATTAAGGGAGTCAAAGAGTGTTGGTGAATTGGAGGCTACTGATTCCTTTTCGTTCCACAAGACAGAGGATCTATGCTGAAGCACCGTGTATCCCGGCACAGTTTGGAAGAATATGTAACCTCCACTTTGCCAACATCTGGACTTACCCTCTTCAGCTGGTAATTCTTTTTTGGTACATTGGAGTGCCTTGATTCCTCCAAAGTATGCCAGGAAACAGGACCAGAAGAGCAAAAATAATAGTTTTCTGTTGCTTGGAATAGTTTGGAGGATTCAGTTGCTCTAGATTTACCAACACAAAACTTCCCTCTTAACGAGATGGCTCAAGAGTTAATAAGCTGCTTATCCTTTTGTGGTGGCGGGATGTGAGCCGAGGGCCCCTCATTTGCCAGCTGATAACAAAACCACAACACCTCGGTCCGTTTTACACCGCTTACTCCAACACATGAAAGAAGTGTTGCCAAACCAGATTCTTGACACTTACACTATTCTGGTTACTGTGATAAATACAGCTATGATAAGGGTACTTTTTTTTTTTAAGGTCGATACATAAAGTTATATTTGTTCACTTGTAGCACGCCATCATGTACAGTCAGCCACGCAACAACATCAACAACAAGAGAACTCCATGTGTAAGTGAACGCCATCATGTACAGCGTAACTCTTTTGTTTATTCATTCTTCCCCAACAATACTTTACAGTTCTCACAAAGTTAATTTACTACGGTACCGGTATCTATGTTGAGTATAATATAACATGTAGATTATACTATAACCTAATGCAAACATCTGCCATATGTCTTTTAATATACTCTAAATTTATTAAGGGGACAGTACAGTGTTGGTATATCCTGAGCAACTGATTCCTTCCAAACTATTCCAGGATACCATTATTTTTATTTATCTGGTCCTGTTTCTAGGCATACTTAGGGGGAAATCAAGAAGCTCTAATGTATCAAAAGTGCATTACTCATTTAAGGGGAAGTTTTCTTTTTTGGTAAATTGGAAGGCTACTGATTTCTCCTAACTATACCAGAAAACAGACGATCTTAATACTACTAATAGGGGATCTGTTTCATGGCATAGTTTGGAGGCACCAGAGACCTTCCAATTCACAAAAAAAAAAAAAAAAAAAAAAAAAAAAAAAATCCCCTTAATTCCATCAGATCACAGGTCCACGGTACTCGTCACGGCTGTCCATCATTGTAAAGTTGTACACGAACAGCAAAAATAATAATAATAAATGTTTAAGTGGGAGATAAAGTGTTGGTAAATCTGGAACAAATACTTCCTCCAGACTATTCCAAGCAACAGGCCAGCCACTATTACGATATTTTTGTTAACTTGGTACCGTTTCCTGGCATACTTTGGAGGAATCAAGGGACTCCAATGTATCTAAAATGTATCCTCCCCTTAAAACTTACATAGATGATATTTTTGTATAGTCATATGAAGATGTTTTATGCTTTATATTTCTCTAGGTGTTTGTGGTAGTCGGCATAGTAGTTATATATCTATAGTTGTACTTTTTATATAGTTAAAGTCTTCTAGCTGTTTGTTTCGTGTTTGTTTTCGTGTTTCCTACTGTCGATAAATTTGTATATATGTTTTATTCTGTTTGTGGTTGGTTGTCAGTATATCTGTATTTGGATGTGTTTCATTATAGTTTTCTAGATATTTGTTTTCATGTTTGTTATTGTTGATATAGCTGTATATACGATTCATTTTAGTTTTCTTCCTGTTTGTTTACACGGTCATCGGCATCGCTGTTGTTGTTGTTTGTTGTTGTTTTCCTTAGGTTTGGCTTATTTTATTTATGTTTGTTTGTTTGTTTATTTACCGGAGGCGTCGCGACCCCCTGAGCCTCGACTGTCGGGCCACGATTAGAGTGAGAAATAAGCGTAAAAAGCTCCACCCAAGTCGAGCCAGCTTGACAAATGATAGCAGCCATTTTAATTTAACAAGTCGAACGTGGCGGAACAGTTTGACATTTCATTCATTATACGCTTTAAAATTGCCGGGGAGGAGATTTATCACTCTTTACGCGCGCTGCTCAAATCGAAATGGGAGTTGCTGGGTTAGGAGGGAGGGAAGGAGGGAGAGAGAGGTAGGAGTGAGGGGAGAAAACAGATATTAGAGAGATAAATGAGAAGTGAGAAAAAGGGGGGAAAGAGGCGCAAGAGAAAGAGAATATATATAAAGGTGGAGGAAAGAGACATTAGGGAGATGCAAGAGAAATGAGAGAAAGGGAAAAAAGGGGAGTGATAGAATAGAAAAGATATATATATATACGAAGGAGAGAAGAAGTAAGACAGAGAGGAATATCGAGATGTTGTTGAAGAGAAAAGAAACTGGCAACCATATACATAGGAAAAGGTGAGCATTAGAGGGAGATAAAGGTAGATGATGGAGGGGTGGGGCGAAGTAGACAGGGACAGAAGAGTCACGTATAATGAGAATGAGAAAGTGAGGTAGTACAGTCGGCTTCAGGAATTCATATACACCAGTCACATCAAGGGTTCATAACAACTAGAAAATTTGGTACATTAATTTCCTAACACCAACAAACTTTTCTTGTAATGTTATTTGACTATTACTTGAATTAGTCAGCAGAATAATGACTCATTTTAACCTATGCTCTGTGTATGAATTCCTGAGGCCGACTGTACAATGGTATGTGGTGCTGTATTTCAAAATGTCTTACGATGCATGACTAAAGAGTGCCAGGGATGAAGTCAAAGGTAATGAATGGGTTGCTGCTTCAATAGTGAAAGAAAAGTATAGTAAGTGAAATGATAATTCTTTTCACCCACTTCTCCCACCCAAAGTCCTGTCATGAAAAAAAAAAAAAAAAATCCTGTAAAGTTAGAGATATTAACTGCCTGGCTATGAAAGTAAGTACAATATAGGAAAGGAGGAAACATTACGTCTACCACAGTTTTACATAACACCAAAGAAGAAAAATAGAATATTTTGGGCCTTACGCCTATCGACTCATGGTGTTGGTCATTAAGGCAGTCAGTCTTGTTACATCAACACATCTTCCCTCAGCCTACAAGGTTGCAATCCTTGCTCTTACAGCCGGGTACGTACTTACAGCTATATAGGTGAACAGGGACATGGGGGGCTGGGAAAATTGTCCACATAACACCACTTCTTTTAGCCACAACTTTAACTGCACGAGAGGACGTGTCAACTTCCTCTGTTGGTGGTCAATCTAGGAATTGCAGGTTTTATATATATATGATGATGAAATTCCATAATGCATCACAGTAGAAAAATTTCATTATGAACTTGTGGAAATTCTACTCCTGGCTTTATTATGGTCTTAAGAAGTATACTAGATACGTGACCATAATCAACAGAGGTTTGTGGATTGTGAAATTAGCTTTCGTCTCCAGATAAGATTTGAGAACAATTTGTTACCTCCTTCCCCTCCTCGAAACAAACCTCACTTCCCGTGATTATGGAAACCTCAAAAATGCAATTATGAAAATAACGCAAGACACTGATGGCATGGTTGGATTCGTACCACGATACACAGGTTGGCTCATTCGGGACTCCAGAGTGGAAATGATTATGACAAGCTGTGGCGCCACTGTGAGTGGTTGGTTACTGGCGTCTTGACCCCCTCCCTCGCTACTCTTCACAGGACTCTTATTTCCTGGTCCATGAACCCACTACTCTTAACATGCCAGTGTGTGTGTGCGTGTGTGTGTGTGTGTTAGAGAGGGGTAGATGAGTGTGTGTGTGTGTGTGTGTGTGTTAGAGAGAAGAGGAGTGTGTGTGTGTGTGTTAGAGAGGAGAAGAGGAGTGTGTGTGTGTGTGTGTGTTAGAGAGGGGAAGAGGAATATGTGTGTTAGAGAGAGAGGTGTGTGTGTGTGTGTGTGTGTGTGTTAGAGAGAGAGAGAGGTGTGTGTGTGTGTGTGTTAGAGAGGGGGAGAGGAGTGTACAAGTGTGTGAATTATTTGTTTACTGATGGTGGAGTGTGACAAGGAATAGGTGTCAAGTCAGATACATTCCATGACTATGCTCTGTTTTGTTGAGAAGCTTGTGGATGCGATGTAGTGGAGAGACTGTGGTTTAGTATGAATCTTTATTGTGTGCAAATGAGGGTGAGAATCCTTGCATAGGGCCGCCAAAATTTATAAAACAATTAAAGAACTAAACAAGCTTACAAGTGAGAACAGATGGCTATGGCAGAAAACAGAAAAAAATACATGAGTTGTCTTGGGGATCCACGTGTATCGTCTCCTTAGTCAAATTATTTTCAGATACTTTTTTTACACGACTACCGCTACATTTATATGCATGCACGTTGGCAGCAGTTACTTACGTCATTAACAGCTGATGGAGGACTTGTTATCAGAGTTTATGTTACAGAATGAAGGGCGAAACACACCTTTACTATCTGACTTCACCCCTGAATTGTCCAACTCCGGAAGGGTTCGAGTGTGGCTGTATCGAGTTAAAACACTATAATTTCTGATATAACACGACAATAACGTGTACCACAACATTGTTAAAAAATACTCTTCCTCTACTACAGTTTCAATTTCCCCCCCACCAGCAGGCGTCTTTAGTGGTGGTCGCTGGATTTAAGGTCACATAAGCTGCATGAACTAAAACAACCGAACCAGCAACGCTACTTGTTTTCAGTCTGGGGCCCTTAACTTTGTTTCAGATATCAAAATGTTCCTCCAGACTGAAAGACGTAGATGACGAGTACAGTCTAGTAATAAAATATCACTTAAGTACCTGCTGGAACTTTTGCATAGCATTGGAAAACAAATTTAGGTGGGAAGGATGAGTCTTAAGGACCCTGTGATCGTGTATAAAATTGGAGACTTCTGATTCCTCCTGACCATGCCACGAAACAAGCTCCTTCTCTATAGGTGGTTTTTCGTGGCAATATTTGAAGGACTAATTTTTCTCCAACTTTTAGACTACATCACAGGGTCCTTTAAGTGGCTGTTCTTGGTCTGAGATTCATATAATTTGTGTAAAAGAAAGAAGTAAAGAGCATTGTGTTTTTACAAGCCTTCGTCCTCTAATTGACAAACAACACATAATAATGATGATGTACCGTATGATTTGTACCTTAGTTACTGTACAATGTAATCTGTATGCATTGCTGGATATGTCTAGTATGTAGCTATCAAAGAGAAATATGGATTACCTAAGACCTTAATGTGGAAGTACAGTGTTGGTAAATCTGGAGCAATCGATTCCCCCAAACTATTCCAAGCAACAGAACACCATTATTTTTGTTCATCTGATCCCGTTTCTTGGCATACATTGGAGGGATCAAGGCGCTCCAAATGTAACAAAAAATTACCCCCTTAAGTGGCTGAATGAATGACCTGGCTCCACAACTCTTATTATACTCCTAGTCAGCAACCAACAACCCTCCACCTCATCCTACACCCCCAGCTCTCATATACCTGTCCAATCCATCCCTACACTATAATCTCAGTCGTCCTATCCCACTCTCACCCTGTACCATTCTTCACCTGCATACTCACATTCCTAACCAATAAACTCTGGATCATCAGAGAGTTTTAGTACTACACAAAATTAATACTGTTTAAGTTACAGCTCTCCTTAATTCATTTTAGAAACAACATTATTCATGGTTGCTTTGGAGAAATCTAGATGATGTTTTAACTAGGCTACATTCACCTTCCTATTCATATTGTCTCTCTGTATGACAAGCAACCTTTATAATATTCAGTATACTGTATATATAAACTTTATATATAATGTATATTTTGAGAAAGTTGTTTATCATACGAAAATAAAACAAGTGTCAAATGAATATAAGTGGTGGGAAGGATAACTGAACAGGTACCAAAAGTATCAGTGATATATTCTGCAATGTAAACTTTTGGTGCAATAAAGATGTTTGTGGTAACTCTGGTCCTACTCAATTTATCTTATAAAAGTGCATTCCACGAGGCAACCTTTGTTTGATGGTGGGAAGAACTAAAACGAGCCAATGGCTTGAGATGTACAGTATGGTACCGTTATGTGCTAGACAGCTGGAGCTCTCCTTTCTTTTTCATTTACTGTATTTGCCTTTGTGCATAAAAAATCAAAGGTTAAGGTACCTATGAATTTAAAAACCTTGCATTTGTCTTCAACTCTTATCCTTACTGGTGAAGCTTTAATTATTTTCCATGTTTTCGAAAAAAAAAAAAAAAAAAAAAAAAAAAAAAAAAAAAAAAAAAAAAAAAAAATCAAGGGTTTAGATACCTATGAGTGTATCAAGTTAATACTGTCTTCATTGATTAGTTGATAAGTCTTTTCTGATGTTTGAAAAGGAAGGGAGAAAATTGGGACCCAATGAAGAATCTTCCCCTCCTGTGTGAGGTACCGGTACCCTACTGAACTGAAGTATCACCCATCACTACTAAATAATCATAAACTATAATAGCCTATGTACAGTACTGTACAACAGACATATATATATATATAACAAGTCCTCAATATTGTAATTTTCTATTTTACAGATGCATTTTGCACAATCTGAACACTCTTGCACAAACTTGGTAACACACTTCATGAACAACAGTGTGCAAATTTAGCAAAATAACCATAATACTGTACTCAATAATGGAAATACAAATATTTTAATTTTATATGATTTACCAACTTTTTATCTTCTACTCTTGCTTTAGTGGCATGACTTTGTATAAAGTACCAGTACTGTGTAATCTTAAATGACACTAGACTGCTGAAGTGAGATTTTTTTTTATTTTTTTTTTATTTAGGCAGGCAAATTTAATTTCAGTAATAATTTCAGTAATAAATCTTAAAATAGCTACCTCTTGTATGTTCAAGTGTTAATGTAGTATTTACAGGCTATAAGAAAATTTTCAGTACCTTTACAGCACAATGCATTATGACCATTATGACACAGCACACAAGATAATCAGAACCACATATTCAGGCTGTAACTTTGATTTTTATGAAGTGTATCAGAGCAAGAGCTGCCGAATAATTCTTGAGAGCCTGTGCTGTTCATCGAAAGCTGTTTTCTGAGGTCATTCAGGCGTTACAGAGATTTACACATAATTTATAGGTGAAAATAGCACACATTTGGCATCAATTTTTGTCCATAAATCACACTCAGACTTAGAGCATTGTGGTGACCAGACATTTTCAGAAGGCAAACATTCATAAATTCAGGTACGGTAATTTAATATCCATGGTCTACTCCACACATACAATCTTAGAGGACAAAAACTAATGCTACTTATATCCATCTAGACAAACAACTGAATTGGACAAAACCCAAATATAATACTATATTTTCTTCTACATATAAAATCAAGGTAGAAAACAGGATACTCAAACAATTATGAAATTATTTCCTTTCAACACAGGCTAATATCATCTCTTTAAATACACCTTCCTAACAATACTGTACCATATCTTTACTGTATCAATCACCCTCTCTCTTCTCTATTTAGCTTTCTTGCTGAAGTGGACCATATGGTAGAACCAGATATTAAAACATTCTACCCCTTCCATCCAAAACTTATTTAGGTCTATAAACACGTTCTTTTACAATTTCATATTATAATCCTCCTATCCATTTATCCATAATTACTCCATTTTATCTTATTACATATATCATAACAAAGGCTAATTTTTCTATCCCATAAAAGGTCGACAGATTTTTCCCAGAATTATCCTTATCAACAGTCAGCCACTTGTATATTTATTAACTATTGCTTAGGAATGGGAATGGTCGTTGTTGTATTCACCTTTACTCTTACTAAATTTATAGAGAAGTTCCGTTTGATTTATTTGCCATATTCTCTGAAAGAACTACACACAATGCAGTACCTATCCAACTACATATGATCAATAAAACAGACAATCATAAATGGACAAGAGATTCTGCATTCCTCACATCTATTGTAAGACTTTTTAAAAACTAAATAAAAAAATGCTAAGAATTTTATAAACATCAAGCCAGAATATTGCCTGATACCCTGCTACACCCCCCCAGGAACTCTCTCAGAGGAAGTGGCCACAGCATAGTTGTTGTCTCCAGTCACCCGTATCCACACAACTCTCATGCCTGCCTCATTTATCCTTGATCTCCCTCTCTCTCTCTATTATATTACTCTAGCTCAAACATGGTCTTCCCTTGATTCTAACATCTATCAATATACATAAACTATTGTGTGGTTTTCTCAATATGTATAGTGTATGTGTATGTGTTACTGTATGGTACTGTATTCACCTTGATTTGAATTTCCTCCAACAAAATTAATGTCGGTCTTTTATCCTGAGAAAAATCCAATAATGAGGTGAAAGAAAGAGAGACACAACCTAAAATGTTCATGGCCTGATGAGAGAACTTTCAGAAATGTAAACACGGACAAAAGCGAAATTTATGGTCAAAGGCTACAAAACTCTGTACGGTGAGTCTGTAGTGTGAACCTCGGGAAGAGTTACAACGAAAGAGTACAGAGTTAAGTACAGAAAGCCTGAATGTTGGATTAAAAATAAAAAATATAAAGTTGCATTAACTCATTACGTTCTCCTCTACAAATTAATATACCGTAGATGACAATATGCTACAATCAGTTCTGGTACCAGTATATAAAAAGGATACGTAATCCACACAAAACACTCTCATTAGGAAATTATATGTAGTACAGGTATGGGTTGGAACGCCTTTCAAAAAAAGTAAAATGAGTAACAGCAACAGCCCCAAGTGGCCCAAAGAGCAAATTATATAATACGTGTCCTCTCAGTGCAAGTACCGTACTGTACTGTATTTGTATCCGAGGCTTAAAGACTAATAAATTCTTTGAGTTAGGAATGCCCAGAGTGGAATGGAAAGGATTATGTTTGGTATCACATAGAGAGATAGGAAATTGCTAAATAGATAAAGAACCAGGCAAACGTTGAAAATGCGTTGTGAAAATTAAGAGGTAGATGAGGTCATGGGCAAGCCAACTTTGTCTTAGAATAGATAACAAATGGACAACTAGAGTAACAGAATGGCAACCAGAGAGGAAACAATGAGAAGAGGTAGACAGAAGACACAGTGAAGGGATGAAATACGGAGATTTTCTGGCAGGATATAAAATATGTTGACCGGTCAGAAAACAATGAAATGCACTGGGTTGCAAATAATTGTAATGATAATTATGGTTTGATAATATGAAACAAGAATACCGGTAGGGTACCTGTAATGTATGAAGGTGATATATCGGTGGGACTGCCTGTATTTTTATTCAAATTTTTGGAAGAGATGCTCAGCCTCGTATGAATTTAGTTATACTGTATATGGAATGCTCAGCCTTGGCAGAGATTTGCTGTCTCACTAAAAACACTCTTGTTTCACTTGTTACTGGAACTTCATTTGGTGGCAAAATGCTTATTTCAGAAATCTATTATCCAGGGTATTATAGACCAATATGAATACATACTGCATAGTACAACAGATACTCAATCACTTACAGTACATATGGCCAAGTACTGGATGGTATATCAGTATATCAATGCTCGTGTGAATTTTTTTTTAAACTGAGTATATACACCACAGTATTCTTGAAGGCTAGGTTAGGTTGGGTCATGTGTTGGGGTTAGGGATGAACTGAAGAATGATACAGTATTTTCTTCCCAGATTTAATCATATAAAGAATTTTATCCCAAAATATAATGCTTCCCTGTAACAAGTAACACTGTTCTGTGTTGGAATGACAAAAATTCTCTGCTAGTCGGTCGATCTTTAAGAGTTAATGAATTAAACTCTTTCATTTATAGTTTGATACATATCTTTTCAATACTGACAAGAAACATGGCATAATGAACTATTGTTGCCAAGATGATTATGCAAACCTTATAGTCCATATAAACAGTACAGTACAGTAGTGAATACAACACATATTGGCACCAATTTATATCATTCAAATCAAGTTATGAACTGTGTCATTATATGAAGAGGATAAAATCTCAAATTTTACCATATTCTCTGAACTGCTGTTGTCTTGACACAGATAAATGAAGAAAAACAGAAGAAAAATAACAAACCCCATTAGTCTACCAATGACTTTACTCTTGATGCCTTCCCTATGAGAAACACAGAGACCTCATATAAATCTAGTGTTAATTTAGCAGTAATCCACAAGGTCCAAGACACGGGTATATATGTGAATAAAACACATTTCAATAGAGTGCTTCAATATTTGGTAAAAGGGGTTGGTACTCCTGTGACTCGAAGAATAAGAATAAGAAATAAGATCAAGTCAGGTCACCGTCTTACTCGCACATAACATAGAACCACAACTCATCTAGGGCAAATCACACTCGTATCATAATAAAAGAGATAAATGTGGTGTGTATGTGTTGATAAATGGGGATGGGATGTGTAAAAAAAACTCCAAGATGATAAGTGTCTCATCTGACAGTTTGACAGCCACTCCTTCCACTATGCTACACTTATGGCGCCACCTTTTACTTCATACGAATGAAATGCCTGCAGTAACCCCAATTTTTCGGTTATGGAGGGTGTGTAGAGGTTGTGTGTGTAGAGTGAGGACGGGAGTGCCAGAGTGCCAGAGATGGGGCCACTGGTTATCCTGGCCCCCATCATGGCAGCCACCCAAACACTCCACCACACTCACTATTTGGTTCATTATATTTACCAATTACTACATAGACCCTATTATCTGCATTTCATTTCATTCTGCAGATATTCAAGATACAAAAAAACAACTACTTACCGGTATGCTTATTCGCGATCTTATTGAAACAGTTCTGAAACACCTCATAGAGGTGCATCGGCTCGTCCTCAGCTCCAGCCATCTTGGCTCAAACTGAAAACATAGGGGAACCTTCATGCCATTACCTTTAAATATTATATCATTTTATCCTATTGTTTGCATATTCAACACAACTAGCTATGTATATTCTTGTTCAAATAGCTTCTGTATTATATCTCAACAATAAAATTTTCAATTATAGTATCATACAGTAAGGATAATTAATAACATTTTATAGTAAAGGAATGCTTTGTTTAGATGCAGTGTCCGCACGCGCGTCAAGGCTGCCAACCATACAAAATTCAATAACACAGGCGCTCTCTCACTCATTGATGCTGGGACCGCCAAAATCACAATATTCAACTTCACACAATCTTTTTCATTGTTGTTAATCTTGTCAAACATGTATACGATTGAATGACATACGTTTACCTTCATGTTATGTATATCACCACAGATGGCCTGTATAGTCATATATGTATATCGCTACCATATAGATATGTAAGGGTAGAAACTCAATGCTATTATTATATATGAACTGGCACCAACGCAGCATTACATCTGGGGTAAATTATACTTGAAATTAATACAAAAAAACTTCATAATACGTTACGTTAAGTCGATCCATATGGGTATTTTTCCTGCCTTACTACTATGGTTTAAAAAAATAGTTTTCGGGTTGACAGTACATGGCTGGAAATTTACCAATATTTACTGTACCCTTGGATTAATTATGCTGTAATGAGAAAACCACATCGCTAGATACTTATATATAGGCATGTATGTTTTGACAATAATATCAGGGCAAAACTCGAATAAATTTTTAACAACGTCGCAAATCATATGTGGTTGTAAATTTCCAGCCATACTCTCAACCCGAAAACTATATTATTACGCGTATTCGAGATTTATGGGTCACTTTAGGGCACTTCTCTTCTATAGCATTTCTGTCGCGTTTCAGAGTTGACCCCACCCCACGACTCCATATGCTATGCAGTGCTGGGGAGAGCCTAGGCTATATATCGGGGATTTTGGGTAGGGGGGAAATAACACTCGTGAAATGAATGCCTTGAGGGGAGGCTGTAAGGGTGGCATATACATCTCGAAAATAAGATATTTATAACTGAAATGCTATGGAGGAAAAGTGTCTTGGTGTGCATGGTTCATAATATTAGAATATGATGTTAAAAAATAATAATAATATCTACGCAACAGGGCTTAATAATAATGAGGGAGGGGGACATACTTCAGAAACGCGGCCTTTGATACGGAAATGCCATAGAAGAAAAGTGTCTATGAATGGTATCGGTACTTACATAATGGTAGAATATGATGATATGATATTAGCAGTCAAGCTGGAGAAATACTTCATTGGTTCAACATTCAATTGTCCACTTCATAAACAGTAGTATATATCTAATGAGAGCAAGATAACCTTATCATAATTATATTTGCCCTGTATACTACACTTTGAGCAGATAGGCTGAGAAGAGATCGGAGTTACTGAGTATCTTAGTTACCCTTACAGTCTCGTCTTCTTCAAATATTTTTATAAAAGAAAGTATTTGTTAATGGGTAACTCCTCTATTTTTTTCTTGTACTGAAATTAAGACTTTACAGTAGTGTCTCTTTCACCTTTCACTATTGTATACTAGAGATGTGTAGGATATCAGCATCCACATCCGCAGAACATCCGCACAATTTATCACATCCTCATCCACTACCGCATTTTTTCTAAACGAGACATCCTCATCCGCATTCACGATCAACTAAATATCCGCATTCGCATCCGCACCAAACAAAGAGGATGCGGCGGATGTTATAGCCTAAGGGCCTCAATTACAGAGCTTGCATGTTGAATCCCTATATACTGTAGCTGTACTTAACTTCACATGCTTTACAAATTTACATGCTACCTTCAAATCTTATAACTTAATGACCTGTGCAGAGAGAGAGAGAGAGAGAGAGAGAGAGAGAGAGAGAGGCTGTGTGGTTTGATGTACTGCCGTGTTTCACCTGGTCTTGATCACGTCCTGGACACGTGCTCACCAACTGTTACCCTCCCGGAATGAGCTCAGAGCTCGTAGTGACCGATCTTTGGGTGCGACTGTGCGTGTGAGTGACAGTGTGTGAATGTGTGTGTGTTTGTGTGTGTTTATTTTTCTGTGTACTCAGTGTACTGTGTTCAAACAAGAAACATTTGCGATATTATGTGTAGCAGCATAGACCCTTTCTGACTACATCACACAGGGTCCATAAAGTGATGTAGTTATGATGTTGATTAATCCCATGTACATAATTATAAAACATTAAAGCAATAATTATGATATACTTTCCAGCACACTTTTCCAGAACACCTTTTCAAGACCTTGAAGAAGTAGTGAGTAGCAAAGGAGAGGTTTGCACAATGCACTTGATATTTTCTGAGGCAAAATCCAGGAATACTTTTTCCTTATTCTAGACCAATGGCCTTTAGTGTACAGCCGGGAACAAAAGATTGTGTATAAGTAAATGGAGGTGAAAGTGATGTCTGGCAACCCCCTCAATAATAAATACAATACATAATAAATAATAAATAGAAAATAATAAAATACAATAAATACAATATATACAGAAAATACAATAATAACTTCACGATAAAATACAATTAATACTCCACGATATAAATTCATTAACAGTAAATACAATAATACAAAAAGCACCACGGATTAATTAAGTTACAAAGGTAATTAATTCTGTTTTGTTAATCCATTTCCAGGAAAAGCGTACGAAAATTGATCTTCCGTTCCATTTCCGTTCCTTCTCCGAGCACACGTGTATGTTGTTAGAGTAAGAGAGAAAAATATAATATCCTTTCATGTCAAAACTCTTCGTTAACACAAGCCGTTTTTATTATTTTTTTCACCAGTTATAAAGCCTTCCGTGAATCAGAAATAGAGAACAACACACAGCGCAGGAGGAAAAGAACGAGGAAAATAAACCCGAGAAATTATACCCTGAACTGTCTTTCATTCCTAACACAGACTTCTTACATTAACTCATTCTACTTCATATACTGTATGTATGTATGTATGTTACGTTAATCACAAAATCAGCTTTAATTAAGTGTTCATTTCCTCTGAATGGATTGGAGGGCTAACTATTTCATCAAACTATGTCAGAATACAGACTGCCTCATGTATACGAATTGATGATGTGTTTTATTGGACTGTTTAGAAGGCCACGTAAACTCCATTTCCCACACAACAAACCAACGAGTTCCCACTTAAACAAACGTGGTGAGTGATGTAATAATATAAGAGTGAATTAATATAGCAGCACCAGAGACAGCAGCGACGACTCAAATGAAAAGAAATAAACGTGGAGAGTGATGTAATGATATACGAGTGAATTAATATAGCAACACCAGGGACAGCAGCGGCAACTCAAATGACGAATCCTGGACTAAACGAAAGGGCTAATAAAGTTGTGAGTGGTGTAATAAATAATAGGAGTGAATTAATATTGCAGCACAAGAGACGACAGGGGCGGCGACACACATCCTGAACTGAATGAAAGGGACTTGGATGAAGACCCAAACCCGAGCTCGTTCCACCTCGGCTTCTCTGATTCCATTCCTTGTGGTCCCAGTGCGACAACTTCTGAAGGACTCCTCGTGGCCAATCATCATGCACGAAGGGTCATCAGAGGAACAGACCGAAGCCAAGGGACCTGTCAACAAACCCGACCACCATGGACCGTCCCACACCATGGTGAAGGTTTGCATGGTACTACATCCAGGGCACTACTATAGCCTACTCCATGCCCCTCACACACTTCACTCTACATGTCATACCCCTCACACACTTCACTCTACATGTCACACCCTCACACATTTCACTCTACATGTCACACCCTTCACACACTTCACTCTACATGTCACACCCCTCACACACTTCACTCTACATGTCACACCCCTCACACACTTCACTCTACATGTCATTCACACCCTCACACACTTCACTCTACATGTCACACCCTTCACACACTTCACTCTACATGTCACACCCTCACACACTTCACTCTACATGTCACACCCTCACACACTTCACTCTACATGTCACGTCCCTCACACACTTCACTCTACATGTCACACCCCTCACACACTTCACTCTACATGTCACACCCCTCACACACTTCACTCTACATGTCACACCCTCACACACTTCACTCTACATGTCAAACCCTCACACACTTCACTCTACATGTCACGTCCCTCACACACTTCACTCTACATGTCACGCTCCTCACACACTTCAAGTTAGTGGTTTCATCTCACACTAGATGGTGACAGGTTAGTGTTCCTTTACACACTACAGTAGATGGTGCCATAATAATATATAATGACATTAATAATATTATATTAATACTGGTACTGGGAATAGTAGGAGTATAACTTTCAATATCAATAAAGCAAAACATTCTTTATAGACTAAGTATACTTTAAAACTATATATATATCATAATAGATACACATTACTGAAAAAAAAAAAATGTAGTATGAAAGAGTAACATCAAACTTAACAAAGAATACGGGAAAATAGATAACTTATAGGTGTTGAAAGGGATATATATATATGTATATATATTTTTTTTTTTATGTAGAAAGAGTAGCGGTTACATACATACATACATAACGGATTACAAAGCATTTACAGAAAATAGATAACGTATAGCTGTTCAAAGGGATATATATATATTTTTATTTTTTATGTAGAAAGAGTAGCGGTTACATACGTACATACATACATACATACATAACGGATTACAAAGCATTTACAGAAAATAGATAACTTATAGGTGTTCAAAGGGATATATATATATATATATATTATTATTTTTTATATAGAAAGAGTAGCGGTTACATACATACATACACACATACATACATTACGGATTACAAAGCATTTACCGACAGAAGAGCCACAAGTCCCGCATGACTGATGGGCCGTAATATATCCGACTAATTACTTTTTTTTGTTAGCTCTGTTGATAATGAAGTGGGTAATAACCTGGGTATTATCTCGCCATTTAGTTCATCAGTGATTGATTTGGTGATGAAGTCTGACGCAGAGTAAGTTTAATTAATCTCTCGTCAGGTATAATTTATATTTATTTTTTAATTTTTTGTTGTGTTGCGTTGATGAAAGGTGTTATTGTTATTATTGTTATTATTATTGTTATTATTGTTATTATTGTTATTATTATTATTATTATTATTATTATTATTATTATTATTATTATTATTATTTCTATTTTGTTATTGTTGTTGTTATTATTATCATTATCATCGCCCACCAACGTTATGTGATTGATTTGATATGCTTGTTAGATTCTGTTAACACACACACACACACACACACACACACACACACACACACACACACGCACACGCACACACACACACACAGAGAGAGAGAGAGAGAGAGAGAGAGAGAGAGAGAGAGAGAGAGAGAGAGAGAGAGATTTATACTTTGTGAGAACGTGTGTGTGTGTTGTGGGGTGAAATAGGCCTTCGCAATGAACAGTGATGCTATCTATCCTTTCTTTAATGAGCTGTCTTCTGTCTACTGTCGAGTTGTGTCCTCATGGGATTGTGTTGTTGAGGAGGGACCCCCCCCACCACGCCCCCCACTTGTGATGAGTTGGGACAAGTTTGTGAGTCAAGAAATGCCAGAAATTATTGACTTATTCTGTTGGATCATTAATAAGGCTATTTATTTATTATTATTATTATTATTATTATTGTTATTGATATTATTATTATTATTATTATTATTATTATTATTATTATTATTATTATTATTATTATTATTATTATTATTATTATTTTTATTTTTATTTTTATTTTTATATCTTATTTACCTTAGTATAACTCTGTAATTCCAGATTCAGAGTATGAGTAAACTGTAATTTCTCTCCATTTGTAGCTTTATTATTTAATTAGTTATGTCTTACTTTCACGTATGTTTGTGGCTGTGAATAAGTACCAGCATATGAAGAAATAATAAAGTGTAAAATTAAGATATGTATGTATTTGCAACGCCATTGTTAGACAGATGACAACATACAGAAATATACGGATGATCCACATTTACGCCAATACAGTAAACAAACAAATAAACAAACAAACAAACAAACAAACACACAAACAAACAAACAAACAAACAAACACACAAACAAACAAGCAAACAAACAAACAAACAAACAAACAAACAAATAAGTAAATAAATCTATATACATAAAGCCAAGATTCTGTCTGCGTGTGTGTGTGTGTGTGTGTGTGTGTGTGTGTGTGTGTCCGCGATGCACGCCTAAACCGTCCAACTTTGTGTCCTCAAAATTTGCATGTAGGTGAGTCTTGATCCCCTTCAGGTTTAGGGGGGGTCATACAACGAAACCACATATAACGAAACGTGCTAGCGAAATAATAATAAAATACAGGGGAAAAAATCTACGGAATCACCATACCACTGTTCAGCCTTCCGCAAAAACACGGTCATTTTTAATGTTTCATTTAGGTAAATTTTTTCTTACAGATTTGTAGAGCTTGATTTTACACACCAGAATCTGTAAACTAAAGTTTCCTAGGTCCACTGGCTTGCGTACTGCAGCGCCATGAGTAATAAAGTTGTTACCCCTAAAACCCCCCTAAAAATGAGAGCGTAAATATGATAAACTATTTTAGGCTACAGCACGGATATTATTCGATTTGTTTATGCGTTCTCTCACTAAGTATATTGTCGTTCACGATTTATTTTACTTTTGTCAAATTGATTTTCATTATTCCCATATTTATTTTAATCAACAGCTCATGAACATATTTTAGCACGGATATTATTCGATTTGTTTATGCGTTATCTCAGTAAGTATATTGTCGTTCACGATTTATTTTACCTATTATTAAACCTATTATTAAATTTTATGCATTTTTATGATTGATTCCATTGTCATATCGATTCTCAGTATTGTCATATAGAATTTCACTTTGGTCAAATTGATTTTCATTATTGCCATATTTATTTTCACGATTTATTTTACTTTTGTCACATTTATTTTCATTATTGCCATATTTATTTTCACATACAACGAAACCACAAATAACGAAACGTGGAAGCTATCCTAGCTCCAAAGAATGAAGCTGTCAACAACATCAACCAAAAACTTCTGGATGCTCAGCCTGGCAGGTCAATGAAGTACAAATCAGTTGATACAGTGCCCGACGATGATCAAGTGCTCAACTACCCAGCAGAATTCCTGAACAGTCTAGATCCACCAGGGATGCCACCTCACAATTTGGAACTGAAGTTGGGATGTCCGATAATGCTTCTTAGAAACCTGAACCCACCAAAACTTTGCAATGGCACAAGATTAAGAGTTAAAACAATGATGCCACGTCTGGTGGGAGGCCACAATCCTGACTGGCAAAGGTAAAGGCGAAGATGTCTTCATTCCAAAAATCCCTCTGAGGCCCTCAGATTGTCCAATTCAGTTCCAACGTCTCCAATTCCCTATTCGTCTAAGCTATGCCATGACAATCAACAAAAGCCAAGGACAGTCCCTGAAAGTAGTTGGCCTCAACCTTAAGGACCAGGTCTTCTCCCACGGTCAACTCTATGTGGGCTGCAGTCGAGTCGCCGATGAGAAGAATCTCTACGTGATGTCGTCAACCGGAGTCGTGAAAAATGTCGTTTACCAGGAGGCACTTCAGTAAAATGCTTAGTGACGCTATTAATAGAAAAAGAAGGAAATATTATTAATTATGCTAATATTAGAATGATGGAGTTATTGAATGAGGGAGAAAGATTGATATAATAAACATTTAAAAACGACTAATACCTCCAATTATTCACCCACCCACCTCTATTACTATTCATCCATCCATCCATTTATTTTATCTAACCACTAAACCATCCCTCCCTCTCCCCCTTCCTTCCCTCCTTCCCTTCCTTCTATCCACCCACCGCCTGATCTGCTCCAAACCGCCCGAAGGGCGGTGGAAGGGCGGCCGCAGGCCGCCAGCCCTCCGCAGGAGCTAGCGGCTCCTAGCCGCCCGAAGGGCGGCGGAGCAGCTAGTAAATAAATAAATAGATAAATAAATAAAAGATAAATAAATAAATAAATAAGATAAATAAAAGATAAATAAATAAGATAAATAATAAAAAAAAAAAAAAAAAAATAAATAAAAAAAAATCTAGGACATTTTTTTAGCTACGAAATTGGTGTAGTACTTCCCCATCAAAACCCATACAGAGGAACCGAGTGCTTTCATTGCATTACCTGTAAAAAAAAAAAAAAAAAAAAAAACCCACACGCACACAAAAACAAAACAGAAAAAAGAGCAGATTTACATGACCCTATCCACGCCCTTCCATGACCCTATCCACGCCCTTTCCATGACCCTATCCACGCCCTTCCATGACCCTATCCAATCCCTTTCCATGACCCTATCCACTCCCTTTC
Organism: Petrolisthes cinctipes; assembly: GCA_033782935.1. Classification (NCBI taxonomy): domain Eukaryota; kingdom Metazoa; phylum Arthropoda; class Malacostraca; order Decapoda; family Porcellanidae; genus Petrolisthes; species Petrolisthes cinctipes. The sequence continues at coordinate 30,717 of JAWQEG010007230.1, forward strand.
CATGACCTCATACCCGATCGGACTAAAACATCGGTAATACATTTTTGACCTTAATGACCCGGGCTTTGGTAGAGTGGAAAGCGATGACTTGATTTTTTTTTCTTTTTTTTGAACGGTCGGAAATAAAAGAGGATTTTTTTTTTTTTTTTTTTTTTTTGTAGTTGGGATTCCACCTTCTATTTCACAGTTGTTGATTTTTTTTATTGATTGTTGTTGTTGCTTACGTTGGTGTTTGGTTTTTTGTTATTACTGTTCATTTTTCTTTAGCTGTTGTTTTTGTTGTTCTTCTAAGTGTTGTTGTACTTTATTTTTCAGTTGTTTCACGTTTTTTCATCAAGCAATTGTCTTTCTTTTTCTCTCAGTGTCACTACTACTACTACTACTACTAATACTACTACTACTACTACTACTACTACTACTACTACTACTACTACTCCTACTACTACTACTACTACTACTACTACTATTATTACCACTACAACAACTACTACTACTAGCTGCCCACATGTCCTTACCACTACTACTACTACTACTACTACTACTACTACTACTACTACTACCACTACCACCACTACTACTACTACTACTACTACCACCACCACCACCAATACAACTACAACTACTACTAGCTACCCACATGTCCTTACCACCACCACTACTACTACTACTAACTTCCACTACCACTACCACCACCAATTACCACCACGACAACAACTACCACTACTAGCTACCCACATGTCCTTACCACTACTGATCCACGAGAACACCAAAATGCACTTCCACTCTCCCAGACTCAAAGATATTTTCTCAGACTTCATGCCTTTGCTCCCTGGGTCCTTTGCTGAGTGAGTGGGTGGGCAAGTGTGTGAAGTGTATGAGGTGAGTGGGTGAATGTGCCAGATGAATGAGTGGGTTGCGTGTGTGTGTGTGTGTGTGTGTGTGTGTGTGTGTGTGTGTGTGTACTTTCAGTCATTCTGTGCCTCAAATTCTCCCTCATTAGTAACAAAACTGTAAACACACACACACACACACAACACACACACACACACTCACACGCACACACACACACACACACACACACAGAGAGAGAGAGAGAGAGAGAGAGAGAGAGAGAGAGAGAGAGAGAGAGTCACAGTCACACTACAGCAAGGCAAGGCAACAAACACAGAGTGAGAGTCGTCAGTCAAGTGAGAGTAAAGGAACACAATATTCCATTCACCCTTTGCAATCAGTGAGGTGCATCGTGACACAACCCAAGAACAGTGTGGGCTGTGTTGGTGCTGAATCTGGAGCAACTCATTCCTCCAAACTATTCCAAGCAACAGAACACCATTATTTTTGCTCTTCTGGTCCTGTTTCCTGGCATATTTTGGAGGAATCATGGTACTCCAATTAAATGTACCAAAATAGTATTACCACCTTAAAGGGTGTAGTACTGTGTTGGTGCTAAATCTGGAGCAAATTAATCCTCCAAAATATCTCAAACGAACAAACAACAGGACACCATTATTTTTGCTCTTCTGGTCCTGTTTCCTGGCATACTTTGGAGGAATCAAGGCACTCCATCCTACCGAGTGTCTAGTACCCCTTTAACACACGTGGAATTGTGTGTTTGCATACATGAATGAAACACACTCCATCCATGGCCAGGGTACAAAATTAACTACTGCATCGGCCCTCACTCCAAAAATAAAGTAGTATAGCCTTACGTGAGATGTCCTTTTTATATGTGGAAATTAATATACAGTAAGTTATGTTTTCTCTTATTGTTTTTAAGAGGTTCAGATTTTTCGACCTTTTTACGAGTTTTTCTGAAGATAGTACAAGTTGCCTCCAAAAATTTCGAAGACACTACGTAGCTGCTAGACTCAAGCAGGTAGTGTCTCGAAATTTTGTGAGGCAATTGTACCATTCATTTCACTCCTGCTCATGGGTACCTATAGACGTTTGATAATGACAAAATGGTTGCTATTGATGATGATGATGATAATGGTGTAGGGTTGGTACAGATGGATGGTATACTCTTTTCTACTTTCCTACAACACCACAACTCCATGAAGGCATGCTTGGAACC
>JAWQEG010007231.1:0-5000 GCA_033782935.1 Petrolisthes cinctipes
ACTTTTTGTTTATTTTTATACCAACACATTTTTATGTTTCTATTATTATTATTATTATTATTATTATTATTATTATTAGTAGTAGTAAGTAGTAGTAGTAGTAGTAGTAGTAGTAAGTAGTAGTAGTAGTAGTAGTAGTCTTTCCCGACACTCATATTTTCCTCCTCTTAAAATATGCAAATGGGCTTCAGCAATAGTTTGAGTTTTGAATATGACCGAGTACATTTTCCTTCCTTTTCACTCTCTCTCTCTCTCTCTCTCCTCTCTCTCTCTCTCTCTCTCTCTCTCTCTCTCTCTCTCTCTCGTCTCTCTCTCTCTCTCTCTCTCCTCTCTCTCTCTCTCTCTCTCTCTCTCTCTCTCTCTCTCTCTCTCTCTCTCTCTCTCTCTCTCTCATCCTGTTGCTGGGATTCCATACGCTCCTTACGCCTCACCTTCTTTCTTCTCTCCTTATCTGGACTTCCTACGAGACTATACACACACACACACACACACACACACAGAGGCACATACAGACACACACACACACACGAAAACACACACACACACATACACACACAGAGGCACATACAGACACACACACACACACGAAAAACACACACACACACACACACACACGAAAACACACACACACACACACACAGCAAACACGACCACCTCTACTTCCTTCCTCTATCTCTCTTTTTTCTCTCTCCTTCTCCCCGACCCCTCTCTCTCTCTCTCTCTCTCTCTCTCTCTCTCTCTCTCTCTCTCTCTCTCTCTCTCCTCAAAAGACAACCACCTTGCCGTCGGTGAGAGAGCTTGTGTGATCTGTTTGAATTTTGCTAGCTATACTGGGGGACATTTAGTCCAGTTGGGTTACCCGTGCCAGAAAGGTAGCGTTATTAGGATCCTGACTAAGAGTTGTCAAATCTTCATGTTAATATTAAGTTTCACAACTGCTCTCCAACTGTCCTAACAAAAAAAAAAAAAAAAAAAAAAAAAAAAAAAATCTTCATCACTTTCGATATAAGTTTTTATTGTTAAGGACCTCACCAGCTACCTTATGCCGTGTGAGAAGGGAGGCTTTGGAACCTCCTAAAACAACGCCTTTTAACGCTCACAGGTTTCGAAAGGGGCTGAGATTGAAGGGATCTCAGGCGTGTGGGGTACGAGTAATGGAGATGCCTCAGGACCCCCGTAGGTATTCTCTTAGATTAATAAGCCTGACCAGCTCCCTGTGACCGTTCTTAGGTGCCTAAAGGCTCGACTGCTCTTTGGTGAGAGAGCTTTCGTGCCTCGCTGGCTGCCAGGCCAGTAAAAGATCTCGGATTAAGTCGTGGACATTTAGTTTTACTATTTGCTTTAAGTTTGGCCGCGGATGGAGGATTAGTAGGGATTAGTAGGACGACGGTTACACTTCAAGCACCCCTGTTGAAAAATCAGAGTCCCATTTACTTAGGACTCTTGTGCTGCTCAGTTGGGAGCTGCGGCACGATTGGGGCCGTCCGGCCCCAGGGGAGACCTTAGGGTTGGTGTGCTTGGCTCATAAGGTTTCTGTTGGCCGAACGACCGAAAACCTTCTAGAAGTAGGCGGATGAGACTTATGCGAGACCAAATCACATTACCCTTTCTTTTGTATTATTGGTCCTAAATTGAATTGAATTAGAGCGAGATGACTGGTCCATCAGCAAGAAAATTTACATGTACTACATGCAAGGTGTACCGCTGGTGTGAGGACTTCAGCGGGAGGAGTGCGAGCGACCTAGACTCCTCGAGTGTTTGCGACTTTTGCAAACTCGAGGAGAGGTTGATGAAGCACATCTCACTGCTCACGAAGGAGAACAACTCCCTAAAGGAGGAAGTTCTCCGGATGGACTCACAGAGGTGTGACTGCCATGTGAGAGACAAGGGAGTCCAAGGAGCTTCTTCACCTGAGAGCTCCACCACTGCGGTAAAGACCAAGAAGAAGAAGAACAAAAAGAAGAAGAACAAGAAGAAGAACAACAACAAGAAGAACAACAACAATGAAGAAGGAAAAGAGACTGCAGAAGGAAAAGAGACTGCAGAAAAGTGTGATGGAAAAGAGGAGGAGAATATGGAGAAGGGAGAAAAACCCAAGACAGTTGAGGAGGGATTAGAGGAAAGTGAGGAATCAAATAAGAAGGAAAAGAAAATGAAGAAGGTAAAGAAGACGAAGAAGAAGCAACCTGGAGGAAGTGACGAGCCCGGCAGGAATTCAAAACACTCTCGGGTTCCTCACAAGGCATCTCGTGCTCCTACCAAGGAGAGGCCTGTGGATATACACATTGTAGGTGATTCCCAGGCACGAGGGCTGCAACCCCTAATGGCAGATCGCCTTCACACTTCTGTGAAGGTGAATTGTTTGCCAGGTTGTGGCAATGCTGACCTCCGAAAGGAAGCTGAGAGGATCCAAACGTCCAGATCTGCTGTCATTGCACTCATGGTGAGTGGTAATGACATCTACCTGAGAAATGGTAGAGTAGGCATGACCGAAGGAGTCCTCTCGGATGTGATCGGTGCAGTAGATGACTGTGGGTTAAAAACCCGCAGAAGGGTAGTTGTTGGCATGCTCCCAAGGAGAGGCCCTTTAGGGACTGCTCTGTCAAAGAACATTGCAGTAAATCAGCGCCTGGCTGATTTGTGTACTGCCGAGGGGGTGTTCTTTGTGGACCCCTACACCTCACTCTTTGGTAGAGACGACCTCTACCAGAGGGATGGTACACATCTCTCACTAAAGGGGAAAGAAGTGCTTTCCAAATTAATGGAAGACGCCGTCCGACGATGTCTCAGGAGCACTCGACCGAGCGTGGAGGAGAGCCCTCGTCGCTATGCTAGAGTGACCCCAGAGAAGACATTCGCTGAGATCCTGAAGAAGGATATCCCCAGCACTACCAAGACAATGTCCAAACCGGGAAACGGAGGAGTATAGGGAGCCCTGCAGTTGGGGGTTCCCTGAAGGTTCTATTTTTCAACGCCAGGTCCATCCGAAACAAGTTTTTGGAACTGCGGGCCCTCGTTACGACAGAGGAACCCGAGATGGTGGCCATAACGGAGTCATGGTTGAGAACCTCGGACAGAGATCTTGAAGGGGAATTCGTGATTCCAGGCTACCAACTCTTCCACAAAGATAGAGAGGACAGAGGGGGTGGTGGTGTGCTGTTGTATGTAAAGAACTCCATCAAATCGATGACCTGCAACATCACATCGAACCACGAGCTCCTTGGAGTTGACCTAGAAATAGGCACTGCAAAATACAGAACCCTGCTGCTTTATAGACCCCCTGGACAACTCAATGAGATGGACAGGGACCTATACCAGTTGCTGGGTGAAATAGTGGACGGCAGGGTGTGCATCCTTATGGGGGACTTCAACACACATGTTGACTGGGAAACCAGAGAGCCCTCTGCCGAGAACACACCACTCTTGGAGTTTGTAAATGATGAATTCCTCACTCAATGGGTAAGGGAGCCAACAAGAGGTGCTAACATACTCGACTTGGTCCTCACCTCCGAGGATGACATCATTCAAGACCTCTCTGTAAACGAAGAAATAGGTGGAAGCGACCACAAGCTTATAAGATTTTCAGTTAAGGTCCCTAATATGGAGTCCGTGACCCCGGTGCATAGAAAATTAGACATGGGGAGAGCGAACTTTGCAGGTCTTCGTGAAAGCGTTGCTGAAATAGAACTAGAAGAGGGAGAGAGTGCTGATGATCTGTGGAGGTCATTCTTGTCTTCCTTCATGGAACTTCAGTCACACTTTATTCCTCTGAAGGGAACAGGTCAGAAGTTCATTCAACCTAAGTGGTTTAATCGGGAAATCCGTAACCTACTAAGGGAGAGGAGAACTGCGTATCGTCGAGCGAAGACATCTGGGGACTTTGACGGTCATAGAAGACTGAATCGAAACGTGAAGTCCAAAATAAGGGCGGCTAAGCGTGCTGAGGAGGTCCGTGTGGCTAGACTCTGCAAAGAGAACCCCAAGGAGTTTTTCAGTTATGTGAATGGCCGTAAACCAATCCGACGCAGGATCGGTCCCTTGGTGAATGAGGATGGAGCATTGATGCACTCTGATGCAGAAAATGCTAACCTCTTAAATGAGTACTTCTCTTCAGTGTTCTCTGAGGAGAGTGGTCCCATTCCCGAACCTTTGGACTCCTTCAGTGAGAAGTTGGAGTCAATGGTCTTCACCAAGAAGAAATCGAGAGAAAAATAATCGAATTAAAAGCAAACAAGTCCCCCGGTCCGGATGGGTTCTTACCTAGAGTGTTGAAAGAAGTGCATGGTGAAGTATCACGGCACCTGTGCATGGTCTTCAACATGGTAATCCAGACTGGATGCGTTCCTAGAGACTGGCGTGAGGCAGAGGTGACTCCTATCTTCAAGAAGGGAGATGCTAGCCAACCGTCAAACTACAGACCCATCAGTTTAACCTCGATAGTCTGTAAACTCATGGAGAGCATCATGGTGGAAAAAATAACAGCACACTTAGAATCAAATTTGCTACTGAGGGGTTCCCAGCATGGGTTCCGGCAGCACCGGTCATGCCTCACAAATCTGGTGGAATTCTTCCATTTTGTTTTCAGTGAGAATGATCGGGATAAAGCGGTCGATGTTGTCTACTTAGACTTTCAGAAAGCCTTTGATAAGGTACCCCACCGCCGTCTCCTTCGGAAAGTGCGTGCACTGGGCATAGACGGAAATGTGGCAAATTGGATAGAGAACTGGCTAAGTGACAGACGGCAGCGGGTGGTAGTGAATGGACAGGCTTCAGAGTGGGTGCCCGTTACTAGCGGTGTTCCCCAAGGTTCTGTTCTGGGACCACTACTGTTTATCATCTATGTTAATGACGTGGATGGTGACATGGTTGCCAAGATTTCCAAATTCGCCGATGATACTAAGCTTGGTATGAATGTCGCGAAAGAAGGAAATACTACCCGCTTACAAGAAGATCTTAGGAAGATCGGGGAGTGGTCTGACACGTGGCAAATGCCATTTAAC
>JAWQEG010007232.1:0-32578 GCA_033782935.1 Petrolisthes cinctipes
GAAGACAATTATATTTTTTCTTTCCCATTCTTCTTCTTGATACACAGGTGACTCTATCTGGGACCACCACCACAACTATTACCACCAGCGGCAGCACCAAACACCGCTCTGAAGACCCACTCAGAGGTCGACCCAACCACCCACCACCACCACCACCACTACTACCACAACCACTACCACGACCGCCGCTACCACTACCACCACACACCAGCAGTAGCAGTAGTAGTAGCAGCAGCAGTGGTGGTGGGGGGGTATACCACGTGCCCATAATTGGATACAGGAAGGGGGGAGGTGTAGGAGAACAAGAGGAACATCATCCCCATCAACAACAACAACAACAACAAACACAACAACATCACCACCTCCTCAACAAAGATAGGAAGGATTCAGATGCCCTAGGTGAGTCAGTATTTGGAATATCTTAGGTGAGGCCCTGTGAGGATGGTATAAGTGTGTGTGTGTGTGTGTGTGGTGTGTGGTGAGTGTGTGTGTGTGTGTGTGTGTATGTGTGTGTGTGTGTGTGTGTGTGAGTCTTGTGTGAGGTTTTGTGAAAATGGTTTAATGTGTGTGTGTGTTTTGTGTGAGGTTCTGTGAAGATGGTTTAAATGTGTGTGTGTGTGAGAGAGAGAGAGAGAGAGAGCGAGGAGAGGAGAGAGAGAGAGGAGAGAGAGAGAGAGAGAGAGAGAGAGAGAGAGAGAGAGAGGAGCGAGAGAATGTATACGGCACATATATCATCAGCCTTGTAATGCCAAACGAGGCCTGGAGTGGTTTGATGGTGGAGTGTAGAGTGATCGATGTGATGGTGGGTGTTGGTGGTGGGATACTGGTGGTGGTGTTGATGTGAGATGATGGTGATGATAACTTAGGAGATCAAAGCAAAGATTATTTGTTTTTCTTTATAATGGTGATGGTGATGACGGTAATAGTGATGGTGTGATGTGTTGAAAAATAAAAAATATATAAGTAGTTTAATGATGATACTCTCTGTACCTTAAAAGTTTGTTGTTTTCTTTTTCCATTGAGTTCGGATCCTGAGCTTAACTTACCTATGTTTTCCATTACAGATGAGGACTGGGATTCAGAGAGCTGGGAGGAGGGAGGGGGAGGAGACGTGGGGGAGCAGCGGGGGGGAGTGGGGGGAGCGGCGACCCTCTCTTCCCGTCCCCCTCCAGTTCCTCCCCCCGTCCCGCCCCCTCCCCCCTCTCCAAGACCGGGGGTAGGGCAGGCCAAGATTTACAAGACATCGCTGAGGGATTATGTGGGTCTTGAAGGGGTGAGTAAATAATCAATAGACTCATGAGGCTCGTCACTCAGGATTCTGGGACCTGAACGATTCCAGCTCTTACCACCCAAAGCATAAGAAGCGTGAGAACATAAACACATATACGAATATTAAAATTAAAAATAAGATACACGAGACCATAAGCACATAAGGGCATCATAACTAGCTGGCTCTCTGGCTATTTGGGTGTCTAACTAGCTGGCTCTCTGGCTAGGTGGGGTGGGTGTCTAACTAGCTCACCATTGTGCTAGCTGTCCCCCTAAATAGCTACCTGTCTAACCACCATGCAGACTATATGGCTCGGTTATTTTCCTGCTAGGTGGCTTCCCTTTTCTATGTGTGGGGGATGGGTTGTGTTGTGTTGTGTTGTATGACTGGCTACCACCACCCTCTGCCCTAAATCCTCTTGTAATGCAAAGACGGATCATCTTTATTTGTGTTTCCCTTGTCCTCGCTCTTGTCTGCAGTTATATATGTAATTACATGAGTGTACTGTACATAATACACTTTGATGTCAAGAAATAGTTTGTACATAATATATATTCGTTTATGTCATATACTTCACTACAGTGTAAGGGACCTTCTATATTGTACACAAACTGGAGACTATCGATCCTTTAAAACGATGCCACAAAAGAACAAATATACTGAAGGAGGCATGTTCGAAGCATATCATAACACAGGACAACACAGTATAACATAATATCCCTCTACCCCCCCCCCCTCTCTCTCTCTCTCTCTCTCTCTCTCTCTCTCTCTCTCTCTCTCGTCTCTCTCTCCTCTCTCTCTCTCGTCTCTCTCTCTCTCTCTCTCTCTCTTTCTTTCTCTCTCTCTCTCTCCTCTCTCTCTCTCTCTCTCTCTCTCTCTCTCTCTCCTCGTCTCTCTCTGATTGCCCAACACCATTTTTTCATTAGAGGTCTTAAAGCCATGATGAGTAGCTATTACAGTTATGATAGACGACTCTGTGTGTGTGTGTGTGTGTGTGTGTGTGTGTGTGTGTGTGGTGTGTGTGTGTGTGTGTGTGTGTGTGTGTGTGTGTGTGTGTGTGTGTGTGTGTGTGTGTGTGTATGTGTGTGTGTGTGTGTGTGTGTGTGTTGCCACTGTCACCATATACCTGCTTCATATTTATATACATTTCACTTTACCTCCCTGGACAAGTTGGAAATATCAGATATCATTTCAATTTCCCTGAGATGAATCCGGGTGTGTGTGTGTATATATATATATCCCTTAATCCCTTGCTGACGGGGTGAAATGAAATGTGTTTTAGCTGAGCGATTCCCTCTTACATATTCTGTAGTCTGGCATTAATCGTGAAAAATATTGCAAAAGTCGTAAGCTGTTGTTAAAGGGGTGGGAATGCTTACTTGTGTTGGTGGTGCATTCTATTACATATTGTCAGTTCCAGAAGGTAAAGGGAGACGAAGGAAGAAAAGAGTGGTGGCGATACGAGAGGAAAGGTGAGGGAAAAGGATGAAAGATGAATTAACAGAGAAGGAGGAAAGAGAGGAAAGGTGAGGGAAAGGGGTAAAAGATTAATTAACGGGGAAGGAGGAAAGAGAAGAAGGATGCAGAGAGGAAATGTGAGGGAAAAGAATGAAAGATGAATTAACGGGGAAGGAGGAAGAGAGAGGCGATGCGAGAGGAAAGGTGAAGAAAAAGGGTGAAAGAGTTGAGAGGAGAAGAATGAAGTAAGGGGACGGAGGGAAGAGAGGAATAGGGGGAAGGCAATTAAAGGAGAGGGAAGGAGGGAGGGAAGCATTTATTACATGTGAGTGTATTGCTGTATATACATTCTCCCTATCTCCTCTGACGGCACATAACCATAACAGTTGGGGTGGCATTATCGTATCCTTTCCATTCAATCGGTCAATCAAGCAATCGATCTTTCTTTCTCCATTTCTATAAGTTTACCTTCCCCTCCTCTGTTTACTCCTTCTCTGTCACCACACCTCCCTAAAGTGATGTCTGTCTGCGTTGTCAATATGGTTTACCTCCCATTATTCATTCCATGGCTGTTTACTTCCCATTATTCGTTCCATGGCCATTTAACTTCCCATTATTAGTTCCATGGATGTTTTTACCTTCCCATTATTCTTTCCCATGGGGTGTTTTAGATTCCATTATTTCACTTAGTTCCCATTATTTAATTTCGTTCCCATTATTCCATTTAGTTCCCATTCATTCCATGGGTGTTTTACTTCCCATTATTCGTTCTATGGGTGTTTTAGATTCCATTATTTCACTTAGTTCCCATTATTCCATTTAGTTCCCATTATTCCATTTAGTACCCATTCATTCCATGGGTCTATTACGTCCCATTATTCGTTACCAAGGGTGTTTCTACTTGCCCCTTATTCGTGCCAGGTGGCGCTGCATGTGTCGTCCGGTCTTCACACTGCCCACGACGCGGTTGATTCAGTCCACCAGAAGCTGAGGAAGACTGTGAGTGACATCTCTTCCTCTCTCCGCTCCTCCCCCCTCCTCCTCGGCAATCTTCCCCTCCCCTCCTCCCTCAGCCTCTAACCCTCTTGCCCTCCTCCACCAACACCACCACCACAGCAACCACCACCACCACCACCACTATAACTTCACCCATCAGTAAATCTGCCTCAATCCTATCTGCCTTACCCCACGGCGAGCTCCTTACATCCTACCTTAGTCTCCTCGTCCTCCTTCGATCTCCAGCAAAGAGGTACACAGGAAGAAGGAGTCAGGAGAACGGGAAGTGTTGGAGGAGGAGGAGGAGGAGGAGGACAGCATCATGAGGAGAGAAGGAGTCATCACCAAACCCAACAAGACCCGCTGAGGAAGAGACCGGAGGAAGGAGAGACGGACAAGCCAAAAAGCCAACACCCACAGATACAACAACAACAACATTTACAACAACAACAACATTTACAAAAAACAACAACAGCATTTACAACAACAGCAACCACAACAACATTTACAAAAACAACAACAACAACATCATTTAAATCCACAACAACAACACCCTATACAACAACAACAACAACAACAACAACACATATACAGCAGCCACAACATCACGTACTACTGCAACAGCAACAACAACAACAACACCAGCACCAGAAACCAATACAACAAGCGGCCCTCTCCCCCACAACCACCACACCCCTGACCCCCACTACCACAACTACCACAACAACTACCACCATCGTCCCAGCAGTGGCCAGAGCTCAAGCTGTGTACAAGAGTGGTTCAAAGGCCAGCATAGGGGAGACTGAGTTGAGGGTAAGTTGTCTGATGGGGAACGAGGGGGGACTTTTTATTTTCATTATTATTATTATTATTTTTTTTTTTTTTTTTTTTTTTTTTCAGTAAATTGGAGGGTTTCCGATTACTCCAAACCATGCCAGGAAACAGAAGACTTCAATGTTACTTTAATGGGGGATCTGTTTTGCGGTATAGTTTGGAGGAACCAGTAGGCCTCCAACAATCTATTATGAGAGTACTTGTATCCCCTTAATTAACTGACGACCCACGCTTGTTTGGGATTTTGCTCCGTTGTCAAGTCAGTATAAAATTGGCTGCTGTAATCATAATCATATACATTAACGAGCTGTAATAACAATGTTCTCTTTGGTAATTCGTGTTTTATGGCAGATATTATGGAGGTTCTATTTTGTTTGTTCCTTTGTTAGTATCAACTACCTGGGTGTTATTGAGTACTTAGAGACTCTGGACAGTAATTAATGAGACTTGTTATGTTGTGAAAGTATGTTTGGAGGAAGAAATACTGTTGCAATAATATTTTATGAACTATGAATTTATTAATTGTTCAGGTTGAAGTGCGAACTACGGGCGGGTCTCAGGAGCAGGTCAGCCCAAGTCAGGGTCACCTTCACGTCCAGGGCCAGGTTCAGGTCCAGGGTCAGGTCCAGGTGCAACAAGGTGAGGGTCAGTTACCTGGTGGACGGAAGGTCTCGCCTCTCCTGGGTCACCAACGACAATCAGGTCGAGCCAGTGGCACAGATTCCTCCCTCGACTCGGACCAGAGCTACGAGTGCCCCCCTCCAGCCACCCGCACAGCCCCCCCAGCGGCAGCCCCCCTCTCCCCACACCACCACACGACCCTTCTCTCCCCCACCACCCACCATACTCGCTCCTTCTCTACCCGGGAAGTGAGTTACGGAGGGGGGGGCGGCGACCCTTACTGGCCTGGTGTCCCGTGATGCATCACTGGACAACATCACCTCCTCCGTCACTTCCTCAGACTCCTCATCACAAGAATTGGACTCACACAGTTCAGAGCTGCCCGAGGACCCACCGGACACCACACAACCCCTCCCACTACCCACCACATACTCCTCAGGTGAGTCGAATGAAGTGAAGTGTATTGGAGTGAAGGAATGACTGAGTTGAGATGAACTGAGTTAAGGGTTAGGCTGTCTGGCTGAATCTACTGTATAACTGGCCAGCTGGTTTGATGACTTGTTAGCTGACTGTCCGGCTAGATGGATGACTAGCTAGCTGACTTACCAGTTAGCTGGTTCACTTGCTGCTTGTCTGACTAGCTCATTATCTGAATGACTAATTGGCTGGTCTTGTAGCTGACAGCCAGGCAGTTTGACTGGAAACATACATATAGCAACATTGTGTATACAATTTGAACTCAGTATCAATATTAGTCAAACATTAATGACACTCTGTTTTCTACAGGACCCTTAATACATCAGAGAACATTTTGTTGGATACATGAATGAATTATTGAATTTCTCTGCTTCCTACATATAAGTTTCCTATTGTATTGGAATATTTGTCATCTCCAGTACCGGTATTCATTACTTTCTTCAAGCCATTTTGTCCATAGGAATCTATTAGACCTCCATCACTAAAGTCTTATAAGTGTAACACAGATTTTATGTCAACTCGATAACACTCAATGAGGGGGTAATCTGCCATAGGTGTACTGGGGAGCTATCGATTTCTCCAGTCCAAGTCAAGAGTGTTTTGTTGTATAGTTTTGCATTTACTAATAGTTACTACAATCTTTTATGAATACCAGTCTTGGGGTTGTCATCAATATAGAATGTGGGTGTTGTTGATAAAGATATTCCTTGGCTTCAGACACAGTTTTCACCATTTCGTTTTATATCTGCCTTTTTTCTCCTTTTTCTCATCATAATTATTATAATATGTTCATTATAACTATGTCAAGTTATCCATCTTCCTAGATTACAATTTCAATGATAAAAATATTGGATCAAAACACACACAAATGTTATCTAACCTTTATTTGCCATAATTTCTCTTCCTCGATAACATTTTCTTCGAACTCTATACAGTTGCATATTATATCAGTCCTTTTACCATTCCTGTGACACTGAGCCAAGGATGAGTCAGTTCCTGCAACTACGCCGGCTTCAGTAGATTACAGATTTATCCCATCCTTCCAAATTCACAGGAACGATACATAAATATATATAATATAATGCCCGCAACTGCTCAAAATTTTTGTCAAACCATCATAGTGTTTAAGGAATTAAAGATTTTGTCATTAATATGGAGGAAACAGAACCCTTCAAAACTGTACCATCAAACAACACATAACCTCAGACGCTGTTTCTAAAGACAGTTTTGAGGAACCAGTATCCTTCTTTTATTGACGTTGTAACATTTCACTTAAAGTAATAACTTAGAAAAGTTTGGTTTAGGGGAAGATATTTCCATCCACAAACTTTTATCTTTGTTCTGCTTTTGTGCAAGTGTATATTAAATATTAATCATGCCTTTTTCCCTCAAAAAAATTTCCAATATTTCCCTCACTCAAATAATTTATTATCGCCCGGGCGATTTGCTCACAGGTCAATTTTCATAAATGACGCACGACTAAATCTTACGAAACAGAATATCCGACTGTTCGGTTCCCACTGAGTGAGACGAACGAACGGTATGGTGTCTGAATTAAGAAAATGAATGTTACAAATATTGGACTGCGAATGATATTGTCATTAATGAGTAAATTTAAGATACGTGAAATATTATTTACGTAAAGAGCGAAATTCTGTGGAACCCTGTGGATAAACCTGCTGTCTGGGGGCCGAGTGTGCAGGAAAAGTCCCCATCGCCTCCCCACTTTCAAAATTAACCCTCTGGGGTCCAGTGCCTTATCCCGTAGGTAAACACTATACTGTATTTTGGAGTTATTCGTGATGCAAGTTAGGAAAAGACAATACTGTACTGTTATGAATATTGTGGGGTAAATTGAAATACACCTTCACCCTTCCTGTTTGTACTCAGGTATGATAAAGTAAGTCGTCTGGAGTTAGTCAAAATACAGTACTACAAAAATCTATCTGTTTCTCAGAGGGTTAATTTAACGAAAACAAAAATATGCTCTGACTGAGAGTGAGTCGTCTGCTAACCCATCTCTTCTCTCCTATATTTTTTTCAGTGCACTTTGCTCGATCCACCAGTGAGGAGTCCAGCTGCTCTAGTACTTAAAAAAAATCAAAACAAAACAATCTTAAACAATTCCACATCTCTAAATACAAACAAACCAAAAAAAAAAAAAAAAAAAAAAAAAAAAAAATCTTCCTCTCGAGAATCTGGCAACTCTTGTGTAAGTGTTTCCAGCTTCTACCAAACTTAACACGTAGGTTGGCGTGGCTCAGAGGGTTGGTTGGTTGGTTAAGGGGATAAGTATACTTTTGAAAGATTGGAGCGCCTTGATTCCTCCAAAGTATGCCAGGAAACAGACCCAGATGAAGAAAAATAATGGTATCCTGTTTGTTCCCTGGAATAGTTTGGAGGAATCATTTGCTCCAGATTTACCACCCAAAACAATGTGCTATTATATATATACCCCTTTTTATGGTCGGAAGGAAAACACATAACGATACCACAACAGTGAAGGTCATACTGCAGTCGAAGATAAATTTATTTTGGTTGGTTGATTGGTTGGTTGGTTGGTTGGTTGGTTAATGATTGAAAAGAAAACACACAGAACAATGGTTTTGGTTGGTTGGTTGGTTGGTTAATGATTGGAAGGAAAACACACATAACCATACCACAACAGCTAAGGTTATACACTTATACTGCAGCCAGAGATGGATAAATAAACAGAGAGATGAAGTATAGCGAATGTTGAATGAAGAGAAGAAGGGATAAGTGAGAGGGCAAACTTTGAAGGGAGAACAAGGATAGGAAAGATGAATTAAGGATGGCGACTGATAAACAAGAATAAGGATAGAACAAATAAAAAACCTTGAAGGGAGAATAGGGATAGGAGGGAATGCAGGTGGTCTTTTTTTTTATATATTTTTTTTACTATATCACAGTTTGGAGGAGTCATTAACCAGCCTCCAGGTCACCAACATCTTAATTTAACCCCTAAAGAAATGCAATCAGTTGTTGTGAAAATGTAGGTTAAGGGAACATTCTTTTTGACGGTATATTGGAGGGCTTCTACTGATTCCTCCAAACTAATACCACGAAACACAACAACCCCTATTAGTACCAATGAGGGCTGACGTCAGTTCTCTGCTGGAATAGTTAGGAGGAATCGGTATAGCCTTCCAATTCACCAACAAGAGAATCTCCCCTAAATTATTTCCTCCACACAATGCCACGAAACAGATTCTCTTAGTATACAGTATATGTATTGTTTTGTGACACAGTCTGGAGGAATTAATAAACACCAATTCACCAACATCCTCCTACCTTCATTCATAGCATATTTATTTACCCACAGAAATAATGTACTGTTGTTTACACGTCAATGATGCTGTGTGATAAATGTAAAGTAAAGTAAACCATATTCCCTTTGAAACCTAGAGAGTATACAGAGCAGTGTGTGTGTGTGTGTGTGTGTGTGTGTGTGTGTGTGTGTGTGTGTGTGTGTGTGTGTGTGTGTGTGTGTGTGTGTGTGTGTGTGTGTGTGTGTGTGTGCAGGAACGGTTAATAAATATTGCACAGTGATAAATTGACTGTGGTTAACTCATGTGGTTGGCCAATTTAGTCGCCTCAGGGAATCTCTCCTTGACTATAGAGGCAGATGAGGGGAATGTTCACTGCCTTAAAATATACACCAACCAATATTCATTTTAGCAACCTGTGCCTGCAAACTTTAAGCCGATCGTATATTATATTATCCTGTCTGGGAGTTGGAGGGCCGTGCTGTTAGAAGGCTACAAATCCTCCAAACTATACAAAACAAGTCCTCCCTCAGTGTAGGAGATGATTTGTGGAGGAATCAATAGCCTCCAGTTTGATATAGAAAACAAAAAAAATAAATACAGCCCTTGAAGGTATAATTACGACGTACTCTAAATATATAAAAAATATAATTACCGTGGAACTCACTTTATTAACTCTTTGATCGGAAAATCCCTGGCTTTAATTCAGGGATGCTATAATAAGACTCAAGCTGTTCTGTTGCCTATGACCTAGCTGAAATATTTAGTAGCCCTTCGGAGGTATGGAAAAATAACCTGAAATCTGTCAAAAAAAAAAAAAAAAAAAAAAAAAAAAAAATAATAATAATGATAATAATAAAATTGTTCGGCCGCAGTTGTCAGATTTAATTAAGGAGACAGTATACTTTTGATAGATTGGAGCGCCTTGATTCCTCCAAAGTATGCCAGGAAACAGACCCAAATGAACAAAAATAATGGTATCCTGTTGCATAGAATAGTTTGGAGGAATCATTTGCTCCAGATTTACCACCCAAAACAAAGTGCTATAAATTATGCTCCCTTAAGGGGTGGTGAACTTGCACATAATTTTTTTTAGTGATAATGGTATTGATATTCTCGGAGCCACGCCAGCCAACTCTCACTCACTCACTCACTCACTCACTCACTTCACTAACTTTATTTCACTTTGGACGTGATTGAGATTTTTTTAGGTTCGGAGACTGTAATGATTTTATACAGTACTTTTTTTTTTTTTTTTTTTTTTTTTTTTAATGAGTGCGTAGGCTGATTTTTCTATTTTTGTTTTCTTTATTTTTTTTGCATTTTGTATTTTTGTAATTAGTGCGTAGCCTGATATTTTGTATTTATTTTTTGTATTTTGTAATGAATGCGTAGGTTGGTATTTTTGTGTGTGTGTGTGTGCTTGTGTGTGTGTGTCTTATTACTCTTCGTAATTTTTCTATTGTATTTTATTGCTTGATTTTTTTTTTTTTTTTGCCTGTTGAAAATGCTGTAGCAAATGAGTAGAGGTTGCTTTTGTGTGAAGAGTTTAATAAGAAGATTTAATTAAGGGGAGGTTCTCTTGTTGGTGAATAATTGGGAGGTTTCTAATTCCTCCAAACTATGCCACGAAACAGATGACCTATTTGTGTACAGCCGAGGGTGTCTGTTTTCTGGTATATTAGTTAGGAGGAATCAGTAGCCTTCCAATTCACCAACAAGAGAACTTCCCTTAATTAAAGACCCTGTAATCGTGTATGAAAAATTGAAGGCTTCTGATTACTCCTGACAATGCCACAAAACAAACAAGCTCCTTTCCATATAGGTGTGTGTGTGTGTGTGTGTGTGTGTGTTTCATGGCAATATTTGAAGGACTTGTTTACCTGCAATTTTCTGACTACATCACGGGGTCCCTTAATTAACATGATGATAGTCGACTAATTGGAGGCTACTGAATCCAACAAACTGCATCACAAAACAAAACAAGTGTATAAATAATGAGACACACTGCTACGGTTTGGTTTATTATTATTTTTTGCCCCACAGGATCTTTTTCTTTAACACTTAATTAGAGGGACAGTACAGTGTTGGTAAATCTGTAGCAAGTGATTCCTCCACACAATTCCAAGCAACAGGACACCATTATATTTGTTCATCTGGTCCTGTTTCCTGGCATGCTATGGAGGAATCAAGGAGCTCCAATGTACCCAAAATATACTATGCCTTTAACTATAGAGCTACTAGATATTCTGGTTTGGACAGGATCCGTAACAGCTTTGCAGTTTCTTTTTCCCCCAACGTGTATTTTGCTTCCACTAATAATGGCTTGGTGTGTGTGTGTGTGTGTGTGTGTGTGTGTGTGTGTGTGTGTGTGTGTGTGTGTGTGTGTGTGTGTGTGTGTGTGTGTGTGTGTGTGTGTGTTATTGACAGTTCTAGGTATTATTTTTCTTTTTTCCCTCCAACGTGTATTTTCCATCCACTAATAATGGTTTGGTATGTGTGTGTGTGTGTGTGTGTGTGTGTGTGTGTGTGTGTGTGTGTGTGTGTGTGTGTGTGTGTGTGTGTGTGTGTGTGTGTGTGTTCTTGAGAGTCCTGTGTTTGGCAATTTGGTTTTTGTGTGGCTGGTAATCCCCCCAAAACACACACACACACACACACACAAATCCTCCTTGACTCCTCCAAAGTATGCCAGGAAATGGGAACAGATTGACTAAAATAATGGTGGCTTGTTGCTTGGAATAGTTTGGAGGAATCAGTTGCTCCATGCAGATTTACCATGCAGCACTGTACTCCCCACCCCCCCCCCCCTTAACTCCAACCACTATACACCACCACACTGCTGTAGTCACTAAAATAATTATCATCCCAGAATTATTTAGTCGTAACTCCCTACACAGTTCAGTAATTTTTCTCGACCAGACACATACAAACCCGACAATAAAAGACTGAAATAATTGAGTGCTCTATTCTTGGCAGAGTGTGTGTGTGTGTGTGTGTGTGTGTGTGTGTGTGTGTGTGTGTGTGTGTGTGTGTGTGTGTCATCCATCCTTTAGAATTTCCGTTTATGCATATTATTTTGTTTTCATTCTTGTGGGTTTTTCATCGTTAGCTTCTCACGAATAGAGTTTTATGTGATGTGAATGTTTGATTTTTTTTTTTGTTCCTTTTCGTTTTTATTCTATCCTGACTGTGTGTGTGTGTATTATTCTGTTTTCCATAGCTTTTTTTGTTTTTTTGTTTTTCGACGTGCTGTGATGTCTTTTGCATGTCTATTTTAGATTGGCACCAGTAAATGTCAAATTAAATTACACAGCTAAAAGAGTTCAGCAATACTGGCCTCGAACTGAAAAAGCTATTGTATCTATTTTTTCAGACTATGCCACGAAACACACTCCCTCAGTATAGGTGATGTTTAGTGGCACAGTTTGAAGGAAGAATAATATAGCCACCCACCAGTTCTCAGGCCAAGTCATAATAATAATAATAATAACCTTTTTTTAACAGTACACATAAGGCATGAATGTTTGTTTTCAGGGAGTGTTGGTTTAGAGTTAGATTAACCCACCTCTTCTTTTCCTCCATAAATGTCAAGCTTAAACTCTGCAATGACTAAAAATTTAAAGTGAAAGGATAGAATGCTATATTTTCATTATCTCTGTCTCTCCTTGTGTGTTTGTTTATTCAGTACAAACTTTATGTACATTTCAGACATTTATATTATTGAGGTAGTTTATGTTCACCTATAATGATAATGATAATAATAATAATAGTGTTTACAGATTGATTAAGGGACCTATAGTATATATATTCAGCGACTTGGAGGCTACTGATTCCTCCAATGTGTGCCATATATATAGCAGCACACACATACTCAGGGAATCTACACTATAGCAATATATAGTTTAGGAGTTTGGAGGAATCAATAGGACTCCAATTCACCACTTGCTTCATGGGTCCAACTCACACATTTCCATTTGGTTACTCGATTCTCACAATTATATATTATTGAAAAACGTTCGCCATAATCGTAATCGTTGAATAAATGTGTGACAAACATCATTATGTTAATGTAATTACCCACTAACCTTTGACACCATGCATACAAATTCCTATGCAGTGCAATATCTATATTAATTTATTTTTCCAGGTTCAGGGATTATTACCAGTTATGAGGCAATGGCTGTGTGTGTGTGTGTGTGTGTGTGTGTGTGTGTGTGTGTGTGTGTGTGTGTGTGTGTGTGTGTGTTGTTCCATGTCTATCCCCTGTCTGCCGAGTTTTGTATGACTTGTTAGTGTGTGTGTGTGTGTGTGTGTGTGACTTGTTAGTGTGTGTGTCGGTCCCTGTTTGTCTATTTCTGTATTTATTTTCCTGTCTGTCTGTCACACTCGACTTAACTGTGTGTGTTGTATTCCATTTTGTATATAAGCATATATATTTTATTAAGTTTTAAAGTTACATAAATATAATTAGTTAAGGAATTGGGGATGTTGCTTAGAAAACTGAAATATATTGCTTAAACTATATAATGTTGTTTAAGGATAAATTTAAATAGTTTTTACCCTGGGATTAAAGAAGAGCTTCGCTGTGACGATTAACATTGTATAGTGTTAGCTAGAAATATCACCCAACTCGTCATTCGTTGTTTAATTAAAGGGCTACGAGTATAAGAGTTATATTTTCAGATGTTGTAGATTTCAATATCCTCTTCTTCCTCCTAACGTCACTCTTGTTTTTGTCTTTGTTTTCGTCGGCAGGTTGTAGCGGCAGCAGCGGCGGGGAGTCTGGGTACGTGTCCCCTTACCTGGGTAGAGAGAGGACCGTGGCAGGGGCAGGGGCAGGGGCAGGGGCAGGGGCTGGGGCAGGAGCTGGTCTGGTCACCCTCGGTCCATCGCTACTCCTCACTCGTTCCACCATCGCCCAGTACGACACCAAACGAACCATCACCACCGTCGTTGCTCCCAAGTCTTCCTTCGACGAGAATAGGGTCCGCATTCAGGTCCCGGGGGCGGAGGTGGCAGCAGGAGGAGGAGCAGGAGGAGGAGTACAAGCGGTAGCAGAGGCAGGTACAGGAGCAGAAGGCAGAGGAAGGAATGTAGTAGGAGGAACAGGAGCAGGAAGGGTGCAAGCAGTAGTAGAGACAAGCACAGGAGTGGAAAGCAGAGGAAGGAAATTATTAGTAGGAGGAGCAGGAGGAGAAACAAACATAGGGACGGAAGCCAAAGTTACCATGTTGAGAATGAATCACGGCCAAAGGGACAGTGAAGGAGGAATTAGGAGAGGCGGAGGAGAAAGGGCGTCCCCACACTACGTCACCAAAGGCCCCAGGGAGTTACCGGGGGCCCCTACTGCATCCCCCTCCACCTCCCCCCGAATGCTGCACCCTGAACCCCGGCCCTCCCCACCACTCTCCTCCCCAAGTTCCGGTTCATCGCCCTCCTCCTCCCCACACGCCCCTACCACACCCCCTACCCTCAATCAGGACCACCCCAGACGACCCTCCCCCAATCGCTCGCCAAGATTCGTGTGATGAACTGTTTGTGAATTGCATGACCGTATCCAGACAGACTAACTATATTATTTACATTTTAAAGGGACTGCGTTGTGTTACTGATGGTGAACTAAAGGTTACCAAAGCCCCTAAACTGTGTCATGGAACAGACTCTCTCTAAGTTTCGTGATACAGGAAAAAAAATACAAAGTCTGTTAGCATGCGGCAGCTCAACCAAATGAATTCACTGTCTCACTCGAGCTCCGGTGACTCACTCGTGCTTCGTGTTCAAAAGCAACCGAGTTAAAGACGAGTGATTCACAGTCTCTCAGGTTTCACACATCTGATTCGCTCACACGACTGATACAACCAATATACAGTAGTTCTGTTGTATTATTTATGTAACTGGAGGTAAATGTTTACAACTGACATCATACTATAAAGGCCTATAGTATACTGTAATGTGATTGGTAGACGCTCACCCACCCATGCTGTAGTGGTTTGGAGCCAATCAGATCCACTTTCTGATATTGATTGTGGTTAGGAGCCAATCAGATCCACTTACTGATCCTGATTGTCGACATTTTCCGCCAACTACAAACAAACAAACGAACAAACAAGGAGAGTGTATCAAGCGTAGAATTTCAAGCCTCCTGCCTGATCCGGGGTAAACGAATGTGAAGGACCTGAAGACTGAAACACAAACTTTGTTAATTAATGCTGGAATGTGCGTCAGGGCGAGTGAGTGAGTGGGCGAGTGGGCGAGAGAGGGTGTGTCTAGCATTGTCCCTCAGTGGAAGAAAGTTAGGTTACAACTATATTGGCATTCTGGGTGGATAATTAGTCACTGTGTTTGTGGCACCTCAAGTGACACGGTGGTATGGTCACTGGCACTGTGCTGTTAGCTGGGTATTAAAGGCATGAGGATTTATTTTTCCATCAGATTACAATGACAGGAAGAAAAACGACACTGATTAGTCGCTACAGAAAAAAATAGGGGACACCAACCACTCATCATACATTATAGCTTCTACCCAAACGCTATACAGAGAAAATACTAATTAGAATGAGACACAAGCACCTCCACCATCTATAGTTGTTGATATATGTGGAAGGAGGCTGATGTTAAGTGAAGTAATGAACCGATATTGTCAGCAGAAATATATATAAAAATTTGCTACTACTGATGCTCATAATAATGTCTTCTCTTGTCTACGTGAAATATTCCGTAGATACATGGCTCTCAAATAGATAATATATTTAATTCCAGTTGTACAGATAAAAGAAAGTGGGAATGGAAGATACACCTAATGTTTTTTTTTTTTTTTTTTTTGAGTATCACGAGGAAAAAAAAGTATCCACTGTTGTATTCGATGTTCCTTTATATCCCGCCTTAAAGTGGATGTCACGGCAATACACTCATCAACATATATTATATACTGCAAATGCTACTATATATACCCAATCCCGTGTTAATTAGGGCATCACCAAGTATACAGTACAGTATATTCCATAACTATACACAGGTGTCCCAGATATACATACACTGTACTTGAAATGCCCTCGTTGCCCCCATATTTGTACCCTCTTCATACAACAACAACAACATCAATAACAAATGGAAATGGAGAACTTATATTATACGTATTTATTATTACTACCCCAAACCAGTCTTATATCGTTACTATATATGACCAAATTTATTATATACGCCTTCTGTACATACCTGTGAAAAATAGTAACCAGTGTAAATGTTATGTATTTAACCACATTTATTATTATTACTGTATGGTATGGGCGAGGCATCATAGTTTTTTTTGTTTTAATATACATACCAACGTTTCTCCTTCCTCGACGACGCGATGTTTATAGTCAAGTGCGTAACCAGCCAGCCAGCCAGAACCTGTACCGTTTACCAAGATCCCTCATATATATATAGAAGGACCTTGCCGTATATACCATTGCTGTGTACACTCGTCACCAAAGGCCTTATATATACTGTAGCAGCTCCTCGTGTCTGTATGGGGTCTTATGAAGCTCAGAGGGTCGTGTGCAAGACTGGTCATTATTATACTTCACTTCTCCCACAACAGATGGCACTCCTCTCAGTGTCTGTGGAATCAACTTAAGGGACCCCGTGATGTAGCTGATCAGAAAATTGGAGATCAATGAGTCCTTCAAATATTGTCACGAAACACCAACTATATGGAAGGAGCTTGTTTCGTGGCATGGTCTGGTGGAATTAGAAGCCTCCAATTTTCATACACGATCACAGGGTCCTTAATTGACGACTGACTCACTATCCTAGCACAACTGATCCATGGTGTCGAGTGTACTGTACAGCTGCGGACTTTTATGATGAGACAGACACACACGTAGAAAAAAGTTCCCTCATTTAGCATAGGGTAGGACGAGATGGACGTTGTGTGCAGTTGTTGGCGAGTCCTTTCCTATTTAATACTTCATAAGGGGGCCATTTCAGGTGTATGTGTGTGTCTGTTCCATGTGTCCGCAACCGTACGTGTGTAATAAGTCAATCGATGTGTACAGAAATAAACATACTCACGAGTCCCGTATGTTGTTGTAAGTTGGTGTTTTATGTTACTTATATAGGGTTATATACTTATATGTGCACAAAGCCTCGGTGTCTCCAGGCAAAACGTATAGTATTCTGTATGGTGCTCAAATATTCGTCCCCTCAGCCATACACAACAAAACTGAAGCAACTGCATGTGGTTCGAACGATTAAACAAACAACAGAGGATCGATCGATGGCGAGATGTGTTTGTTTTTGTCGTTCGAACCCAAGACAGAGAATTCAGTCCTATTGTGTCTGGCTGAGGGAACGAATTTTTGTGAACCCCAGTACTCTTCCCTACACTGTCCTTAGCAAACAAATAAACCTCTTGAGAACAGAAGATGGAAGGAAAGAATATGTGCTTCCTTTTTCATGATGGATACAATGGATGATCCCAAGTTGTTTAGCAGTATTTCAACTTATTCAGAAAAGGTATGATGA
The DNA here is from genome assembly GCA_033782935.1 of Petrolisthes cinctipes. Classification (NCBI taxonomy): domain Eukaryota; kingdom Metazoa; phylum Arthropoda; class Malacostraca; order Decapoda; family Porcellanidae; genus Petrolisthes; species Petrolisthes cinctipes. The sequence goes on from JAWQEG010007232.1 coordinate 17,452, forward strand.
TAATAATTGGGACATAATAAAAAATATAAACAGCATCATAGTGCACCAGACTGTATTGGTAAGCCTGTTATTGTACCATTTTATTATTAAGCTTCTGTTGGTACTTCTGAACTGGTACTGAAAAAATACACCTTCAAAAATGTCTCATAATTCGTGCATAGGAAAGTGTACGTCCAACTCTACTTGACTTTACATGGTTTGGGATGATGATAATTGCAACATGTTGTTTACCTTCGACATGTCAATAAATGATACGAGGATTTTTGAGTTCCGTATACAATGACGCTGTTCTTTAATATAATGACCCTAAGGGAGAATAATTTCATAGCATGTGTAATAATGTACTCTATTGATAAGAAAATTAATAAATGTGCCTTAAACATTTCTCTGCCTTATGTAAAATCTTCCTATTGATTGATGCCTTTTAATATTTCTTAAGGGTTCACCACATACCCCTTCCTACATCACTCCCACCGTAGATGGGTATTGCCTGGAGTGATGTGGGCAATACTTTAAGGGTTTGGGGGCCCCTTCTGACCCAGCCACTCCCTTTAAGTTCTTCAACTGTCCCTCTCTTCTTTCTATTTCCTTCCTGATTGTTGTTTCACCTATCTATCACCTACTTCCGGCCCTTTATGACCTCGCTGTTGCGGGCGCCTAATATAAATCAATCAATCAATCAATCTATCTATCTACATCACTCCCTCCACTACCTTCACTCCACACCCCTTCTTTTTCACCACCTTCCACCCACCATCCTTCCTTCATCACTCTTTACTCCACCTTCACCCCATCCCTCCTTCTTCACCACCCCACCCCTCTCCTTCTTCACCCACCCCCATCCCCCATAACCAGCACAACGGATGAGATCCAATGACAAAACTTGGGGGAGGGGATGGGGGAAGTTGGATGAAGGAGAAAGGAAGTTAGGAGGAGCTGTAATTAATTGTCCTCCTCTTGGATACCCTTTCCCTTCCCTGTCCCCACCCAAAACCCGCTACAATATTACAACCCTCCCATTCGCCCCTTATACCTCAACCCTCACCCACCCTTTCCCTCCCCCACCTCACCACAACCAACAATACTACACCCCTCCCACTCACCTCTCCACCCACCTTTTCCCTCCTCACCTCAAACTCACAACACCACACACCTCTCACTCTTTCCCCACCTAACCCCTCCTCACCTCAAACCTACATCAACACCACACCCCTCCCACTCACCTCCCCACCTACCTGTTTCCTCCTCACCTCAAACCCACAACAACACCACACCCCTCCCACTCACCTCCCCACCTACCTGTTTCCTCCTCACCTCAAACCCACAACAACACCACACCCCTCCTACTCACATCCTCACCTCAAACCCACAACAACACCACACCCCTCCCACTCACCTCCTCACCTCAAACCCACAACAACACCACACCCCTCCCACTCGCCCCTCTCGCCTTCCCTACCAAAGTGAAACCACACAATGCAGACCACCACTAGTCAATGATATCGATTCAGTTCTACTCGTGTGGGGGCTGGCTGGTTACATGAATACCTCAACATGTATAGGGAGGAAGGGATGGTGATGGTAGGAGGATAGAGAGGTCGACGATAGAGGATTGATTGATATTAGGCGCCGCAACAGCGAGGTCATATAGCGCCAGGAAATGGTGGTAGAGAGGTGAGACAGCGAGCAGGAAGGAAAGAAAAGAAATGAGGGGAAGTTGAAAACGACGTTAGAGGTGTAGTTGGAGTGTTAAATAGTGATGGTGATAGGGTGTGATATTTATATGTATGGTAGGTAATATAAACAGTTCATTCTTCCTTGGAAATTAGGGAAATGGCTACCAGCACTCTTTTTATGGAACACTGGAAGCAGCATATATATAAAACGTAATGTGATGGTGATAGGGTGTGATATTTATATGTATGGTAGGTAATTTAAACATCTCAGTCTTCCTTGGAAATTAGGGAAATGGAAATGGAACACTGGAAGGACAACAGAGGCAGCAAATACAACGTAAATGTAGAAACGAGTACAGGAATTAATTTGGTGGTGAGTTGGTATTTAATAATTATAAACATGTATCAGAGCAAAGGCAACACACATCTCTAAAGGTAATTATGTCCTCGACTGTGGCAAGCATATCGGTATTCAATAAAAGAGACCCAAAAATGTAGGTCATGATAAGGTCGTTTTCTACAGTGGCCTGGTTGAGTTTATGTTTTATTTTACGTTAGTTATGGATGACGAGAAGAAGGTATATCGTCGTCTTTATAAACAAAACATATCGTCACCCTTATAAACAAAACATATCGTCATCTTTATAAACAAAACATATCGTCATCTTTATAAACAAAATATATCGTCACCCTTATAAACAAAATATATCGTCACCCTTATAAACAAAACATATCGTCATCTTTATAAACAAAGAAAATAATTGACCTGAGTAATTTTTTGTCGATTTCTGGATTATTGTCTAAATCACATCTCATGGTAGGATCTGAAAAATATATGAGTAGAAAAAAGAAAAGAAAAAATAATTTAGGCACTTCGTTTATAAAGGTGATGATAATTATAAAAACTCTGGTGAAGCTTCAGTGATAATGAAGATTTAAGGGGAAATAGTATACTTTTGGTACAGTCGCGAGCACTAATAAATATACAGGTTTGGTTGATGCTTCGAACAGTTCAATTTCACCAACGAAGTAATTCCAATGGAGATCTTATTGTGCATTTATTTACTGTCTCCAGGTATTCGAAGCACACCTGTATACTTATTAGTGCTCGTGACTGTACATTGATTCCTCCAAAGTACGACAGGAAACAGGACCAGAATAACAATAATAATGGTGGCCTGCCTGTTGCATGGAAGAATCAGATGCTCCAGAATCTTGTACATACCAACACATACATACATACATACATACCCCTTAAGGAGGTAGTATACTGCTGGTAAATCTGGAGCAACTGATTCCTCCAAACTCTTCTAGGCAACAGAACACCACCAGTATTTTTGTCAATTCGGTCCTGTTTCCTAGCATACTTTGGAGGAATCAAGGCGCTCCTATTTACCAAAAGAATAATATCCCCTTAAGCCACCATAAGAAGAAAAAACACATCGAGAAACAAAATAGTGTACTGTGACGTGAGGTATTGTATTTCCATTTCTTTACTCTAACCTTCCTCTCCCTCTGGACCCTCAGGGACTTTATGGATTCTACTTCTCCCATTTTCTATACTGTATACATATAATTGTCTGTATCTTTTATTTAAATCTCCTGGGTAAATAAAAAAAGGTGTTTGTATTGATTTGCACCAAGGACCAATTACCTGACTGAATTTTTTAGCATGATATAGGATAGGTTGTCTGTATAATGATTATCCTATGTACACTCGCAATCCAAAATTTGTATCTAGGTATTGTTGAAGTTTCGAATCATTTGACATATTAGTGAACCAATAACAAGGCTTATCCAGTTTCATATTTGCTTGAGCTCGCTTAATTAATACTCAATCATGCTATTCGAAGCAAGCCTGGATACATATTTTGGAGCGAGTGTACTGTAACTCTTATGTATCTACCTTTCTGATTCTGGTAACCCACTGTTTTCGAGCCTGTTTACCTTAAGGGGGTGCGGGAATAGGGGGATAGGCTTAGGGGGTTGCGGGAGTAGGGGACAGGTTTGGGGGGGTGTGAGAGTATGGGGACAAGCTTGGGGGGGGGGGGTTAAGGGGGTGCAGGAATAGGGAACAGGCTTTCTACCCACCCCAAGCCTGTCCCCCTATTCCTGCATCCCCCCCCCCAAGCCTGTCCCCTACTCCCGCACCCCCTTAAAGTATATATACCGTACGTTAGGGTATATGGGTGGCTTAATTTTGTTTTATATTGAATTCTCTCATTGCCAACTCGTCCATCCAACTCTGCCAAACATTCATGGCATAAAGTTCATTTGACCCAAAACCCAATGAGTGGTGTGTGTACCGAGTCCCCCTCCCCCCCCCCCCTCTCTCTCTCTCTCCCCCTTTCCTCACTCCCACCACCCTCCCTTGGCTCGTCGTACGGATGGTCAACATTTCATTTTAAGGGGAGAATACAGTGTTGGTAAATCCGGAGCAAATTATTCCTCCAAACTATTCCAAGCAACAGGCCACCATTATTTTTGTTCCTCTGGTTCTGTTTTCTGGCATACTTTGGAGGAATCAAGGCGCTTCAATGTACCAAAAGTATCCTTTCCCCTTAAGTACAGGGATAGTACTGTATACTTTTGGTACTTTAGAGTGCTTTGATTCCTCCAGAGTCTGCCAGGAAACAGGACCATGTTAACAAAAATAATGGTATCCTGTTGCTTGTTTCATTACTATTGATGGGTGTTGTATAGTGGTACATTTTTAAAGGAATAAACGACCTTCAATTTGCCTGTGATTATCAAAAACCTAATAATTAAAGTGGTAAATATGTATTTATATATATGCATAAATACGCTTCAGTAACCTCTATGGCCTCACATAACCAAAATAACATCATCTATTTTAAAACGCTTCGCTAATTGGTGAGGGACGCGAGTGTATTATTAATTTAACTCTCATCAACCCACAATATTTCCACTTTAATAATTAAGAGGATAATATTGTAAATATTTGTTACACAGGAGCGTCTTGATTGCTCCAAAGTAGGCCAGGAAACAACAAGACCAACAAAAATAATGGTGATCACTTGTTTCTAGGAATAGGTTGGTGGAATCATGCAGATGCTCCAGATTTACCAACACCCCACTTCCCCCTTAACAGGTCTGTGATATTGTTTGGGAGTTGTAAGTTATTTATGCCTCCAAACTGTACCAAGAAACAAATAACACTTATACTGAGGGAGTGTACGTGTTTCGTGACATAGTTTTAAAAAGTTCGTAGCCTCCGTTTCACCGAATGTAATGAGTTTTTATTGACAATGTTTTTTTGCTTCTGCATGCTTCCTCTTATGACCAATACTGAGGGAGTGTGTTTCGTGGCCTAGTTTTATAGAGTTTTGTTTCCTTAATTAATTTTCACCCCCGTGTTTTTATTGACAATGCTTTGCTACAGCTTCCCCTATATAACTCATGATAAAGGCCATTGACCTGACGAAGCACTAGTAAAGCCTTGTTAAGGGAGCTCTCTTATACAGTAATGGTGCTTGTTTTCAGTTGCGTTGGCTTGTGTGTGTGTATTTGTTTGTTTGTTTGTTTGTTTACTCGCAGGTTGAAGAATATAATTTTGTTGTTTTCAGAGGTAAATGACCTGCTTGCTCACCCTTTGCAACAGTATGATATTTTGCGTCAGATCGTGTTGTTTCAAAATACTGCGTCGGATTCAAATAGTAGGATAGTTTGGGTCAGAAACATTTTGCTTCCGAGACCTTGGTGTGACGAAGTAGCCTACTCAGAGTGGACTTGACTTGTGAGTGTAGTACGGTATAGTGTTGGTAAATCTGGAGCAACTAATTCTTTCATACTATACCAAGCAACAGGCCACCAGTGTTTTTGTTCACCTAGTCCTGTTTCCTGGCATACTCTGGAGGAATCAAGGCACTCCAATGTCTTAAAAGAAAACTTACTAGGCTATCCTCTTATCGACCCGCCTCACCTCGAGTGCTCTCCTCCTCCTCACTTCATCCAAGGTTACGCAAATCCAAGAACACTTCAACGCATTACGCAAATCCGAGAGAGATTCACAATACATTAATTTATCCTCTTGCACATTCACCTAATGCTAAAAGATCTATTATTTTTGGGGCAATAATAATTCATAAATGATATAATATAATGTGTCCACGTCGTGTATTTTCGTATGTTTATTATCACAGCCTGGAAGAAATATTTAATTAACTTTCGCCTTGTATCCATGCATGCGTCTGTAAAATGTCCAGCAACAACATGTTATATTAGATTAGGCAGGTCTGCTTGTGTGTGTGTGTGTGTGTGTGTGTGTGTGTGCGTGTGTGTGTTGCTTAGGGTCGAGTTACTCTACACAGTTACCGTGGAATTTAATTGGCCTTTGAATACATAACTTCCAACCTGACGCTCCCCTAAGGCAAGTTAACGATTCAGTAGTTTCTAATAGCGAGGAAATGAATGATAAAGGGATGGGAAGGAGGAGGAGGAGGAGGATGGTGGAGGGGAGTGCTTCGATCCTTTCCTTCCCTAATTCCTCTCTAGTCTTGATAACCCGAGCCTTGTTTCAGCTGTAAGATGATACATTTGGTATTGTACATTGGTAAGATTCCTCCAAAGTATGCCAAGAAATGGGACCAGATGAACAAAAATAATGGTATCCTCTCCTGCTGCTTGAAATAGTTTGGAGGAATCAATTGCTACAGATTTACTAACACTGTAATACCTTTATTAATTGCTCTATTTTTCTGCCTTGAGGCCGCTTGGTATCAATGGCTTAACTGTTTCCTCGTAATGTTGCTCAACCATCAGTGAGCTTAGTTAGAGCGGCTGGGTAGATGAGTGAGTTCACGGTAAAATATTGTAACAGAGCCTCGCAACTTTTGCCAATTAAACGTTTGGTGCTTTTGCAATGTTTCTGAACTATTTTAAGATTTATATGTTCTTTTGTAATAGAATTTTTCTGTGCAAATTTACGAGTGTAAATGATACTATACTACTCAGACTCTGGGATTAAAATCAGTAATGTTGTTCTTGTAAATGGTAACTAAGGCCATGTAGCACCTCCCTAGCGACAGGAGTTAGGAAGAGTTGAATAATGGGTCTGAAACAGTTAACAGAACAACTTTTTGGTAAATTTAATGGCTACTGATTCCTCCTAACTCTCTCAGGAAACAAAATAAATTACCTCATTGTTACAAATAGGGTATAATATGATCTGTTTCGTGGCATAGTTTGGAGGATTAAATAAGTCTCCAGTTTACCGTCAAAAGTTTCTACCCGTAACGACCCTAGGCAAAGCTCCTCCCCCTGCCACACGCTCCTCCCCTCCCTCAGTCCCTCTTCCTCTCTCTTACGTCCTACTGAGTTTGAATTTTCGTTTCTCATCAGTGGCTATTTTAGACTTTATAGGGGAAACTTGCCATCGTTCATCCCCTGAAAGTGAGGCGAGGTTAGTATGGATCTCATTAAATAAAGTCCGCAGGTTAGTAGCTCTTTACTGAGGCTCAAGTTCTACACACATACACATATGTCCTTTACCAAGCAATCAACTGCACCACAAAATTCTGTCCGGTACTGTAACACAATATCCGACGTGCCTTTACATAATGAATTTGTTACCAAGAGGATTATATATTCTGGCCACACACCCGAACATTGATTCCAAGCCTGATGTTACATGTCTGTTTGTTCATCGTGTTTCTATTTACGGGGACATTAATCTGTTGTTGCCGAACTGAAGGACCAATAATTTTTACAGTAGCCTACACTCGACCTCCAATGCTCGTGTGATCATTTTCCAAGTCCCAACCCTTCTGATTCTTTTATTAGTTTTAACCTACAGTTGTATGTTGTGCATCTGTAACTCTTTATATTATCAATAAGAGCGTGGGAGATGGAAAGCGGAAGGATGTAAATGCCAACAAAGGATTCAAGAAAGGGAAGGAAATAAGCATAACCGAAGCATCTGGAGACGACTGTTACAATAACCTGTTGATATTGGAAAAAGTCATTTCTCTCTGACTCGGCCACCAGCAGACGACGTCGTTGATACTGCCAGTGCCATCTGGTTGGGCAATATTGTATTATGCCGCCAATTCCAGCTTCATCGCGCATCTACGGCTGACAATTCAATATAAATCTATCTTCCTTGAATATCAAACACTTGAGGCAAAATGTAACGCATTAAATTATTATGATGATAGTTTCAACGGTGCAAAAGTGGTTAAATGTTTCATGAGACATTAGGCTACTCTCTATAACTAACACTATAACCACATTTAGCAGAGAATAATAACATGCGTTACTTATTTACATTATTTACCCTGATTAGTGTATTATGCGTGATGATCATTAGCAACGATAATATTGAAAGAGTGCTTATATACCACCGTGTATGAATAATTTTGTGCATCATTTGAGCGTGAGAGAATTAATTGAATGGGAAGAGGTGAACATTCTCCCATCGAGTTAAAAATATGATGGGTGTGGAGAGCAATGTGTTATATGCATGAGCGGAGTGTATTGGAGATGTGGGAATGGAACAGAGGAGAGGAAAGAGCGAGATGGATGATGTTGGGGAGAGACGGAAGATTAAAATAAGTAAAGCAAAGAATAGGTGTCATCATTATAATGTTTATTTTTTATTATTATTATTTCATGCTCGCTATAGCTGTTGTTTACATGCTTCTATACAGGCAATGCTAAATATTTCCCGAATCCATGTAGTCTATTCAGTAAATCCGTGTTGTCCACTCTCACAATAATAAATAATAAAAAATAATAATGTCGAACGGAGATTGACTTGCCGTGATTAACGCTTTCGGACGCATTGTTTACATTCTGTAGAGGAGTACAGTGTGTTGATAATCGTCGAGTTTTTGTTCTATTAATTTATCTGCGGAACAAACATACGGTGCGAGACTTTGGTGCGCGAAATAGAAGAAAGAAGGCACGATAGAGGAGTGACAGAGGAAGAAAATTAATTCGCTGAGTGGTGCGAAACAGTGAAAAATAGAGAGAGAAAGTGCACAATGGTGAGACGTAATAATCGAAGGCCTCAGATCACACACACATGTTTGTTAATACTTACAGATAAAATGAAGGAACAGCATTATTCACACACACACACACACAAGATTAACCCTGCTTATGAAGTACCTATGTGAAAGTAGGGCCATATACTGAATAAAGTACAATAATTCTTGTGAACTTCAAACAATAATAATTCCATTACATCTGAATACGTAATAGTGAAGAACACAATACACGAAGAGCGAAATGAAGAAAAAGTACAGTACAGTGTCATTAAGTGAAGCACAAAACTGGTGAGTCTGATACGAGTGTTTTTATGACTGATGACGGCAGAGAGAAAAATAATGGAGGAGGATATTAGTAAGGACAATAGACTCTGCTCTCCACCACACTCCTCTAGTAGCTGATATGGACAGGTAAACATTGACACTACACTTATAGCCCATCTTGATCCTAGTCACCTTCACTGTGTTGGTCGTGATCTTCAAGCAGATGGAGTGTTTGCCATTTCCGATAGCTTTGCGTGTGTGTGTGTGTGTGTGTGTGTGTTTAGGCGATGAGAGTCTGTGTGTGTGAACTGTATGTCTATTTGTGTGTGTGTATGTGTGTGTGTTTAGGCGATGAGAGTCTATGTGTGTATTTACGTCTATTCGTGTGTGTGTGTGTGTTTAGGCGATGAGAGTCTATGTGTGTGAACTGTATGTCTATTCGTGTGTGTGTGTGTGTGTTTAGGTGATGAGAGTCTATGTGTGTGAACTGTATGTCTATTCGTATGTGTGTGTGTGTATTTAGGCGATGAGTGTCTGTGTGTGTGTACTGTATGTCTATTCGTGTGTGCGTGTGACTGTGTGTGTATGTACTGTTTTTTTTATTCGCACGTGTATGTGTGTGTGTGTATGTAAGAGTATGTGTGTGTACAGTACAACATCTATTCATGTGTGTGTGTGTGTGTGTGTGTGTGAGAGAGAGAGAGAGAGAGAGAGAGGGTTTTGCGTATTGGTGGCAGTGGATGAATAAACTGAATGTAGCGTGCTATGAAAGGCAGTGTGTATAGCAAGATCATATTCCGAATACATGTTACAGTATATGGCCTTTGTTGTTGGTACTTGTTCATTATCTTACTCACGTTAAGCCCCTTCTAATTCTTAACTCATCCGAGTGTAACCAAAACTGAACATTTCTTAACTCTAAATACTCTCCATGGTAAAATTCATGAAAGGGGACTGTACTGAAGGTGTAGCATTTTATTTTTTCTCCCAGCTCTACTTTAATTCCTTTGAAAATGAGCAGAAAATATACCTCCATAATTACAGCAACACTATCCACAGAAAATGAAGGAACATTTTTTTTCCTTTGTGAAAGAAATAGTGTTTTTAATTGTTTTCTGCATCCATATTTACGCTGATTAAACCCCCAAGCCAAGTTCTAACAAGTGTACAATCCTGTACGTCGTCTGGTCCTGTAAGACTACTACTAACATCCCTATTCAACTTAACCCCGACACATCTGGCCAGTGCTAACCAATGCCTACATGACTGTATTTAGTAATAACGTTGCCAGCTTTGTATTGAGTTATGAAATCCCTCGTGTTGGTTTTCGGAGGGGAATTACGGAAATCGGATATAAAGGGAATGAAATAGGATGCAGCTCTTCTGTTGACAGTATATATCCTTTGGAATATTGTGCCAATATTTGCACTCCTCTCTCTCTCTCTCTCTCTATATATATATATATATATATATATATATATATGAGATTTCGAATCTAGCAGCTGGCAACACTGGGTGACCTTGAACAGTGACGAACTGAGAGATACACTGGCCTAGCCTAATACTCACGTCCCTCACACTCGTTACGTCAATAACTTAATATATAACACATAAACTTGTTATCAGATTGTACTGTAGTTAACTCTACGCTTCTAGTTAACACACACACACACACACACACACATATTCTCAAACCAAAAAAATATTATACAACATTACGCACCGTAGGATGATTTCCTTGTTCTACTTTTCATTGTGTTCGTGTGATGATTGGAACTACTGACATGTAACAGATTCACCAGTTATAATTTGTTCTTTAGAGCCGTAGTTACCCCAAGCTTTGTTTAGAAAATAAAGAGGATGGATCAGGTATATAATTTTAGCCTTGGTGGTGGGTTTGGGCAATTAAGTGTGACTTGTGGTTGTGGATGGTTGGGTATGTTGGTGTGGCAGCGTCAACAGCAGCCTTTGAAGTGTGTTATTGGAACGCCCACACAAAACTCTTGGAGATTCCAGATTCCTCGCTCACTCACTCTCTCTCTCTCTCTCTCTCTCTCTCTCTCTGTGTGTGTGTGTTCTCATTATATGACATGGTATTGATAAAGAATTGCTCCACCTAAGAGAGAGAGAAAAATAATCTGTATGGAGTCTGCAGAAGGAGAGGGAGAGAAATAGAGAAAAGGGTTTGGGGGGGAGGAGAGGACATCTTAATTGAAATCTCTAGGCTCACTCCTTGCAGCTACTGAGGGAATGAAAGCAGCAAGAAAAGAAGGATGGAAAGCGAGGACGGAAGGAAGGAATAACGTAGAAAATGAATGAATGAAGGAAATAATTATGGCATGAATGACTGAAGGAAGGAAATATAATAAGAGGGGAGATAATGAATGATTGAATGAAGGAAGAGAAAACTCAATGAATGGAGAAAATAATTAATGAAGGGAGGAAGGAAAGAATGTAAGGCAAATAATCTGGGTTTGGTGGAGGAATGAATGTGGTGAAAGGAGTAGTGTTGGAGGGAGGGTGACTTGTGTTGGAGAGAGGGGTAAAATAATTGTGAAGAGATGGAGGGAGGGAGGGAGAGAGGGAGAAAAGTAAGCGTTGTGTTGGAGGGAGGGAGGAAAGTAAGCGTTGTGTTGGAGGAAGGGAGGGAGAGGCTTCCTGATAACGTGAATGCGGTGGAGGAAGGCGAAAGGAAATTGCAGATATTATTGGTGAATGAATTTGGCAATGTGTGTGTGTGTGTGTGTGTGTGTGTGTGTGTGTGTGTGTGTTGTCTTTATACCACCACCTCCACCACAAGGAAGAAGGATATGTGAGAGCAGAGTAGGGTGGGATGTTATTATAAGGGGAGAGATTAGAGAAGAGGAGAGAAAAGACTTAATTTGAGGGAGGAGGCGTGAAGAAGGTAAACAAAGGAGGTTGGTTATTAATTAAAGGGGAAGGGGGAAGATGAATTTAGGATGAACTAGAGAAGACCGGTTCCTCCATACTGTGACAAATATAAGTAAATAAAAATGCTCCTTCAATACAAGTTTTTTTTTTTTTTTTTTTTTTTTTTTTGTGCCACAGTTTGGAGGATTCAGAAGCGTCCCTTTTATACCTATATCATTACCTTATTATGTGTTGGCAATTTTGGATGCTACTGAGTCCTCCTTGGTGCCCCCACAAAACAGACTACCTACCTGTACTGAGACTTTTTTTTTTTTTTTTTTTTTTTTTAGCATTTTGAAGTAATCGGGAGTCTTTCAATGTACTGTCAAAATAATAAAATCTGAGTTAAATGTTTAGGGAGCTCATTTACTCACTCACTCACTCACTCACTCACTCACTCCTAGTTACTTTTCCCTCTTTTGTACAAATATCTCCAATCTCACTCTCCTTTCTTTTCTTTTTCTTTTACTTTTTTTCCTTTTTATCTTACCTTTAGTCTTCATTCACCAATCTCGGTAAAAAAAAAAAAAAAAAAAAAAAAAAAAAAAGGAAAAAGGAAAATAGAATCCTGCACTCTTCTAAAATTGGTCGGTGTAATTATTCTCCATTATTTAAGGTAGAAAAGTCATCTATAGTTGGTGTTTCATCCCTTCTATCCTGTGAGAATTCCATGGTGGCCTAGTTTTTCCATACCGTCTTATTTTCTGTCCAATTGGTCTGTTGTTGATGTTAGAAATTTATCTTCCTATACTCTTTTGTCTATCATTTTCTATCCTTCACCCTCTTCCTCCTCCTCTGTTTTATCAACTTTTTCTTCCTCTTACTGTTCTGTCTATCTATTTCTCCCCCCTCTTCCTACTCCTCTGTCTATCTTTTTCTTCCACTTCTTCCTCCTCTTTTCTCTATCCATTTCTTTCCCTTCTTCCTACTCCTCTGTTTATCCATTTCTTCCCCCTCTTCCTCCCTCTTTCTCCTCCTCCTCCTCTGTCTATCTATTTCTTCCCCCCCTTCCTCCTCCTCATCTGTCTATCCATTTCTTCCCCTCCCTCTTCCTCCTCCTCCTCCTCTGTCTATCTATTTCTTTCCCCTCTTCCTCCTCCTCTGTCTATCTATTTCTTCCCTCTCTTCCTACTCCTCTGTCTATCTATTTCTTCCCCCTTCTTTCTCCTCCTTTGTCTATTCATTTCTACCCCCCCCCCTTCTTCTTCCTCCTCCTCTGTCTATCTATGTTTTCCTCCTCTGTCTATCTTCCCCCTCTTCCTCCTCCTTTGGCTATTCATTTTATTCTCCTCTTCCTCACTTAGTCACTTCACCTTCCTCGCATTTTCTCTGTTCTCATTCCCACTAATGAAATGGATTTAGTGTTTTTCTTTCAGTAGGACCTGCAGCCTATGTAAATCCACCTAACTTTGCTCTCTGTCCCAGTTAACTCAGCTCACCCTGACTCGTTACTTAGGAACAGAACATCTTTTTACCTCGTTGCATATTCCAACTCCTACTCCTACTCCCATCTCTGTGCCTCTTTCCTCCTCTCCCCCTCCTCCCATTTCTGTGCCTCTTTCCTCCTCCCCCTTCTCCCATTTCTGTGCTTCTTTACTCCACTCCTCCCACCCATCTCTGTGCTTCTTTCCTCCCCCCTCCCTCCCATCTCTGTCCCTCTTTTCTCTACCCCTCCCTCCCATCTCTGTGCTTCCTTTCTCCATCCCTCCCTGCCTTCTCTATGTCTCATTCTTAAAAAGAGTATTCGTTTTCCCATAAAATATCGATACAGATAATGTATTACAAAACTCTATTGGTAAATATGGATACAACATTAATCTGACTTGTATATATATTACATAAAGTCACAATCTTAAACACTTTTAGATTTTACAGAGCCATATACTTAATAAAAGTATATAAATCCAAATAACATATGGAAAATCTTCTGCATCAAATAAATATCTAACAATCATATATTAATATTAAATGTTTTCATCCTATATAGAGAATTTTTTTAATAACACGAGGTAGCTAAGTTGGCTTCCGGAAGATCAATAATTATATAATCTATGTTTTCCTAAATTTGTATATATGAAGATTTTGCAATAATATATATGTTTAAGCATCATGTTCCTTCCTTCCCTTCCTTCCTTCCCCTGGAGTAAAAGGGTCACAGGGTTTAATGTATCTTCAAGGGGAGTGAGGAGTGACTGGGGGAGGGGGGGGGGGGTGCTGGGACGAGAGGGAGGGGGGGGGGGAAGGAGTGTAAGGCCAAGGAGGAAGGATGGGAGAACCGAGGATTTAATATATATTTTTTTTTCATTATGCCTAGGAAATACACAGATGATTCAAGTGTATAATATTTTCCAGTCTGTATTAACTTCCTAAAGTATGAATTGTTCTTAATAAATAAATAAATAGATCAATATATATACAGTACACATATATAAATAAATCTATAATAATTCTCTGTTGTGACATATATCGATCCAATTTCAGACGTGGGTACAGAAGCTAATCAAGTTAATGGACATCCTGGGACAACTTACCGTACCCTCCCAACTGGACTATTAGGATACGACTCGAGGAAGGTGAGTGAGGTGTACCATACTGGCTTAGGTTAGGTTAGGTTAGATTAGGTTAGGTTAGGTTAGGTTAGGTTAGGTTAGATTAGGTTAGGTTAGGTTAGGTTAGGTTAGGTTAGATTAGATTAGGTTAGGTTAGGTTAGATTAGGTTAGGTTAGATTAGGTTAGGTTAGGTTAGATTAGGTTAGATTAGTTTAAGTTAGATTAGGTTAGGTTAGGTTAGATTAGGATAGGTTAGGTTAGGTTAGGTTAGGTTAGATTAGATTAGGTTAGGTTAGGTTAGGTTAGGTTAGGTTAGTCGCTGATTGGGATGGCCTTCATTAATTTTAACCTTTAAGGGGATAGGCTAGTATGCTGCTTCTTTTAGTATACTATAGAGCTCCTTGATTCCTCCAGTGTATGCCAGGAAACAGGACCAAGTGAACAAAGATAGTGATGGACTGTTGCTTGGATTAATTTGGAGGAATCAGTTGATCTAGATTTAGCCTACTGTATTTTGGAGGGCCACTGATTCCTCCAAACTGTGCCAGGAAACAGACGACCTCATTGTTACTCTAATGGGAGATCTGTTTTTTGGCATAGATTGGAGGAATGTCGTTCAAGTGTTTATGATTTTGTCCATGTGTTATTCTGATTATATTATGGAAGGAGTGACGATAATGAGTTTGACAAGGGGAG
>JAWQEG010007233.1:0-35634 GCA_033782935.1 Petrolisthes cinctipes
GGAGAGAGAGAGAGAGAGTGGAGCATAACAAGGTGCAGAGAGGGAGAGAGAGAGAGAGTGGAGCATAACAAGGTGCGAGAAATTAGTGGCAAAGGATAGGATCATATACGGTACAACGACATTAAAAAACTGCAGTACAAGGTGGACTTCAACAGAGCCAGGAAGGTGAAAACGTGGATAGATCAATACAGTAGGGACACAGCCACTAAGCCAAAGAGGGCAACAAAAACACAGGGTAGATAAAACAACACAAGGTGGACAAAACAACACAGGGTAGATAAAACAGAGAGTGGACAAAAACAACAGTGGAAAGACAAAACAACAGAGGCAGGACAAAACAACACAGGGACAAAACAAAACAGGAAGAATAAAACACAGGGACAAAAACAACAGATGCGGACAAAACAACACAGGGACAAAATCAACACAGGAAGGACAAAACAACACAACTAAAGTACAAGGATGAAAGAAACACAAACCAGGGAGGAAAAGAAAAAGTACTGAACACAACAAGACCCAAATTCACAAAGCCAGTACCGTAGTAAACCCTAACCAGTGAATAGGAAACATTAGGATAGTTCGTTCACAGTTTCAGAGTAGGCTAACCCAAGTTTAGGAAGTGAGCCCGATTTTTGTTCGTGACTGTAGTGTCTGGTCTTGGGTCGTAGGCAAGAATAGACTATCGTTGGTGCTGACGATGGTGTGGTACCGATAAGATGACTCCATGGACTCACTACATATATAAATCATCGTACACACCACGAATGGTATTGTTTACCACCCTTACTAGTGCGAGGAGGTGGAAGTGGAGGAGGAGGTGGAGGAGGTGAAGGAGGAGGATGGGTGGAAGTGGAGGAGGAGGTGGAGGAGGTGAAGGAGGAGGAGGAGGTGAAGGAGGAGGAGGAGGTGAAGGAGGAGGAGGAGGTGAAGGAGGAGGAGGAGGTGAAGGAGGAGGAGGAGGTGAAGGAGGAGGAGGAGGTGAAGGAGGAGGAGGAGGTGAAGGAGGAGGAGGTGAAGGAGGAAGTGGAGGAGGAGGAGGAGGTGAAGGAGGAAGTGGAGGAGGAGGAGGAGGAGGAGGAAGTGGAGGAGGAGGAGGAGGAAGTGGAGGAGGAAGAGGAAGTGGAGGAGGTGGAGAAGGAGGAGGTGGAGGAGGAGGAAGGGTGGAGGAGGTGAAGGAGGAGGAGGGGTGGAGGAGGTGAAGGAGGAGGAGGGGTGGAGGGCGGGAGGTCGACAAGCTAGCTAGGGTTGGCTACCGAGGTTGCCTACAAAAGAACCTTATTGATTCCCAGGCCCAGTGGATATCGGCCCTGGGCCCAGCCACCCTCACACCTTGGGGAACGGGAGGGGAAGGAAGCGGAGGAACGGGGAGGGGAAGGGCAGGGAGGGGAAGGGAAGGGGGGAAACGGGATGGGAGGGGAGGGACGGGGAGGGGAGAAGGTGAAAGTGGCGGGAGGAAATACAGGAGTGAAAAAATAATACAGAAACTGGAGAGTCGAGTACACTGACTTCCGTAACATTAATACTGGTGATTTGACAAACTTCTAACACATTGTTGAGTTCCGTAATTCTACTTGAGGGTACGAGTAGGCAGCTAAAATGAATTTATAAGGCGTTACAACTTGAGGAAGGATGATTGTTAACCGTTAATATATTGAAGGGGATCTGGTTTGATTCCTCCAAAACTATCCAACCTCTGCAGTAACACACACACACACACACACTACTACTATTACTACTACTACCACCTTCAAATCTCTCTCTCTCTCTCTCTCTCTCTCTCTCTCTCTCTCTCTCTCTCTCTCTCTCTCTCTCTCTCTCTCCACTGCTAAACATTGGAGGTGTTAAGGTGAGGAGGGAGGGTGACGAGGAGGATGTTTGGACTATATACGGCGTTGGAGTTCAGCCAGACACTCCTCCTCCACCCACCCCCCCTTTTCCCCTAACCCCCACCACCCCATGTCTCCCCCTCCCTCGCTGAACAACACTCATGCACGCAAGGTCACATCAATACACACACATAGATAACACACACTTGGATAATGCGCTTGGCACCCTCTAAACATTACCATATACACTAGGAAAATTCTGTACACTTGGCACACCCACTAATCATTCGTACAGTATATATATACATCAGGGAAATATATTCTCCACATACCAAACCTTCTTATATATCTAAATGGATAAGTGACTAAAAACCACAAGGGATGTTGTGAGCGGGCATTTATCTAGGGAGGACGAAAGTATATACATTAGGCCTACACGAAAAAAAAAAAAACAATAATAATAATATACAGCAGAAGGCCTTCTGGCTCATAACGAGGTTATCTGTTATCTGAAATTGGTTCTTATGTCTATGGCTTTTCTTTTTTTGGTAGATACGGTAGGACTATGTGAATGAGGAGGGATAGGATAGGGTTGGGGGAATGGGAGAGGGAATAGGAGGATAGGATATCGGGAACGGGAGAGGGAACAGCCTAGCCTACACAGCACGAGGTAAAGGAGGCTATAATGGTTTGATGTTAGGGAAAGGAGATGAAACACTGAGAATATCAAAGCTGACTGACAATATCCTATAGAAATACTCTCTTAATTGACATACCCGGCAGGCCAAACCACTCAAGGAGGGTGGAGGGGATGTTTTCAATATACCTTTAGCTTAATATAGATGATTTATTACACGGGTAAAATCCACCACCCGCCTTAAAAAAAAAAAAAAAAAAAAAAAAGACTGCCTCACCGTTTCTTTCTTTCTTAGCATGCAACTGATGATACTTTGATGTGCACTTTGAGTCTCGGATGTTCGTTCATTTTAACCTCTATCGAGCGGAATATCCTACCTGCGTTACATATTAATTAGCTGGAGTGGTACAGAATGAAAGACAAAACTGGTGCCTTTGTTCTGTCCCGATAACTACTGACATAGGCTACCACGAACTACACTGAAACCCAAGTCCATCGTATAGACCGAGGTGGATTCGCATTTCATATACCATCATGTTGTTCTCAATTTTTTGGATAAGAAAATTTGTGTCATTGCACTATCTTAATGTAAAATGGGCCTAAGTGTGCATTAGTTCTATATGACCATCAAATTCTAACTTAACTAATCCTATTCACACCACAAAAGTATACAACAACCACTACGACACCGAACTCATAAAAACTTGTCCATTTACAGCAATTAGCAGAAAGCAAATTCATTGAAACTTACAAATAGACAAACCTAACTGCATGAACCAATCCATACATACGACTTCAACCATATATATTTCTTTTCTTTTTCGAGCAACTGGTAGATACGAGAGAAAATTCAATGAAACTGACAAACCTAAATGGATTTTGATAGACGTATCCATCAGGCTGAACCAAACTGGATTTTTCTCATTCCAGGCACAGCTCTAGTAGACTAGGATAGCCTACTCGCTTTTTTTGTCTCCTGCTTTTCTTCACTTTTAACTTTGTCATTTTGTTACTGGCTATCCTATCTACTACCGTACTACATTATCCCATTGTCATAGTTGCACTTCTCTCGCTCCTATCATCTACCCTTTTCTTTTAGACCTTATTTACGGTAAGTTATTTCTTACCACAAACCTCCACTTGATTCCTTAAATCCTTTCCTATTATTGTATATGTTTTGCCGTTTGTACCACAGAGTAATATATCATAATCTATCTCCCCGACCTTTCTCTCCTTTCTGTCTCCCAGCTCTTTCTTTCCTTCCCTCCCACTCCCTCTTAATCCAGCACATTTCGAATTCTTCACATGGTCCAATAAGATTCCACAAAAAATTCCTGGTATCCCTTCCCCCTTCTTCCCATTCACCGTGCGACTTTTCTCTCCTTATCACCTTCCCATCTTCTCTTCATATATCCTCCCCTATCCCATTTCCCTGATCTTGTTGTCATGCTTCCTCTCCTACTACACACACACCGACGCATCCGACCATGGCCCATCCCAGCATAAGGGTCAACACAACACAAGCGCTCGCCTCCATCTCTTGTGACAACGATGCTCACGGGACGCCGCCTGACAAATTGGGTCATTGAAGTAAGAAGGTGTCATTAGTCAGAGCCAGAAGCAGAGGGGGCGTGGTAATGGTGGTGGTGGAGGTAGAGGTGGAGGTGGACGTGGTAGTGGTGTCGTTGTTGTTGTTGTTTTTGGTGGTGGTAGTAGTGGTGGTGGTGGTGGACGTGGTGGTGGTGGTGGTGGTGGTGGTAGTGGTGGTGGTGTCGTCGTTGTTGTTGTTGTTGTTGGTGGTGGTGGTGGTTGTGTTGTTGGTGATGGTGGAGGGAGGGGGAGCTTAGTGGGCAGAAATTAAGTGCAATGGTAAGGGGCAAATAGAAGGGAAGGGGGTTTACCGGGGAAGAAAGGGTGGGATTCAGGGGAGTGGCAATATGCATAGGCCTACACAAAAGGTAAATTAATGAAAGAGTGTAGGGAGGGAGGAGCTGGGCAATAACACCGGACAGACTAGATTACATTTTCAGCAGGATGCCTTGAGGAATGATGGGTGAGAGAAGCTTTGAAGAAGTGGACGATGATGGATGACCCTGCCAAATTAATATCGGCCTCCAACGCTGTAGACAGATTGGTGATTATACTGTATAGGCTATGGGGAAGGGGAGGGGGACTCACGTGTAGGGTAGTCAACGAGATGCAAACAAGCTCACGTTGTCGTTAACATGACAGCTATAATCAATCAAAACTGGTACTAAATCATCATTATTGCTGTTTGTAACCAATAATAGGTTCCTACCCTTAAAGCCCTCAATCCTTTCTAAAAACATTAAGGGACCCTGTATTGTAGTAAGAAAATTGGAGGTAAACTAGTCCTTCAAATATTGCCTCGAAACACCACCTATATAGAAGGAGCTTGTTTCGTGGCGTAGTCGGAAGGAATCAGAAGCCTCCAATTTTCATACACGATCACAGGGTCCTTAATAACGCGGGCCAAAGTTAGGATGAGGATACAGTTTCAACCTGACCAAAGCAACCATAGGATAGGATTTCCTGGATGTAGGCTATACTCCTTCAGTACTGCACATCCTACAGTGACGTGCATTTTATAGCCTTGTGTTGGGAATGTTGGAAGTGAAAAACAAACGAGTGTGTAACAGTCACCCAACACGATAACACTGTGAGGACGGGTTGTTGTTATGTGACTCACCCGGGAACACTGGACCCATTCTCCTCCTCACAACACCAGACCTCAGTGCTACTCTCTACTAAAATGGTAACAGAGACAATTCTAGTAACTGCTACAATTTTTTTTCTCTCTCTCTCTCTCTCTCTCTCTCTCTCTCTCTCTCTGTGTGTGTGTGTGTGTAGCAAGATAGGTTGAGGTATAGAAAAAAAAATAATAGTCGATGTTCTCCTCTCATCACACTTGGGGAATACAGTCAGGACGGGTGGTCAGACAGACGCAATTGTTCAAGGTCACTTAGATCGTTGACCCTTGAATTGAATATCCTGTAGAGTTTGTATACTTTGCCGGATCACAGGTCATTGCTTTACGTTCTTGGCACTAGAATAGTTGCTTGCGTGAGAGGAGGAGGCCGAGTGAAATTCATAGATCGTGCTGCTTTCATAAATATTAAACTTCTCCTTCTCATTTCAGTATTCAATTTCTATATTTTCAAGGAAGGGTCCAGGGTTTACATTCCTCAGAGCGGTGGAAAACTTCACAAAATTCTAACCTAGTAATGGGTAGTGCTGACGGTGATGACGGGGTGGTAACAAGTGGACAAGTACCAATGTGAGAGGGTTCCAAGAAAGGACACACAGAGAAAGAGACACACAGACAAACAGGAGCAGTGTGGGTGAGAGTGGGCAAGGTCACCCACAAAGTACCCAGATTCGCGGCAGACTGGACACACACACACACACACACCATTTGATTCGCGGCAGACTGGACACACACACACACACACACACACACACACACACACACACACACACACACACACACACACACCATTTGATTCGCGGCAGACTGGTTCCACACACACACACACACCATGCAGTCCTTTATCACTTAATACAAGGCTCTTTGATGAAAACAGGACTTTCAGCACTTCGCCATTCTGAGATTCAAGTCTAGTTGCAGTCAAAAGCTTCTATGAATAATTATTAGAGTGATTCAAGGATATATTTAATTAACTCTCTTTCTATATGTGTTTATGAGAGTCTGGTTTTATCTAGTGAAAATCTGTTTGAAGCCCATTAGAAATTACAGCTAAACTTAGTCAAAGAATCCACTCCAGCTGACCACTAAAGAAAAACTGTGGCAGCATGAACTTTTACCCGCAACCGTACATACAAATGTGTGAAAGGCGTAAACTTAATTATTTAATCAGTCATAATGTTCGTATTCAGTATGGATAATGAGTATACTATGAGCCTACATACTGTATATATATATATATAGGTTACACCACCCTGGCACTTGCAGACCCTGGCCTCGACATTATAATCTTCCATTTGTCGATATGCTAAATGGCAAACTGATAAATTTACTGACTCGTTAACATTGTAAACGGTACAGGTGAGCTGAATGAATAATTGGCTGATTTCCACTGTCGGACAAAGACACGAATGATTAGTAATGCAATACTCTCTAATTAAGCTGGCTGCCTCGTACACCTTTTTCACAACAGATCACGTCTACTCAGTTTTACACATCAAAGTGTTATTCAGAAAACGATACATAATCTTACATCAAGCCCTTTCGCCCTCTGACACCATCTGTAGTGCCCTCTTCAAAAAGATGATGCGAGTCTTTCTTTCAAAAGCAAAAAGCCACATCCTTCAGTGGGGATGGCCAAAGAAATAAAAATAAAAATAAAACAAAATAAAAATGTCCATACGTTCCTACCCGGTCCATGGTGCAGTCACATTCCTCCTTTCCATTTCTAAAATAGGCTCTAGTTATCGGTACACTCTGGTGTTAGAAAAGATATAATAGTTCACCTTGGATACTGTGTTAGAAAAGCTATATAGGCCTAGTTCACCTTGGATACTAGACTCGTATAGCATATAGGTCTGGTTGGCATTTCTCTGGTGAAGGAAAGGTTTCACTGAGGACAACTGGAACTGTGAATTAACGTCTGGTGGGTGATTTTTTTTTTTTTTTTTTTTTTTTTTTTAATCTGTTGGCTTGTGAAAGATCCACCCATCACAATAGCTAAATTAAACCTTTATGAGTAGGCTAACCGATAGTCAGAGGGAAGTGCGAACGAGAAAGAAGTGATGAACAACGAGTTATAAATTTGACAGACAATAATGCTACCAGTTTTACACACGTGCACGGGAATCCCAGACACTTAACACCACAAGCATATCATACACTACATTTATAAATACTTAATATCCAACCACTTCACGGGAATCCCAGACACATAATTAAAAACACACGCTTATCATACACTATATTTATAAACACTAAATATCCAACCACTTCTTCACACTACTGGCGACATCAAATTATTGCTGTCGTTGGTGTGAAGTGAGTAAACAAACAAACTAAAGTGGAAATGTGGATAATAATAATTCACATTGGCTACCAGCATCACCCTCCTTTCTTCCCTCCTACTACAGTCCAGTTTTATTATATCATGTCCTCATATTTTATTCATCTGAAGAGGGCCATAATGTTTACACAGTCCAAATTATACAGATGAGGTGATAAAAAAAAATACCGGACTCTCAATCACAGTGTTCAATTTCATTCCTACACCTTTCCCTTCCTTCGTACACCACCCGTAACTTTATACTCCACTCCATTAATACTGGTAATATTTTCCCACGCACATATATACACGAACACTTAATTAATTTTCCCTTACACACACACACACACACACACACACACAGTCTCCACTTCAAATAGGCTATAGGGAAAATAACATCCTTACATTATACTCCATTCCATCAACACTGAATTTTCCCTTACACACACAGTCTCCATTTCAAATATAAGCAAAATATCATTGTAATATTATCATCACTGGACCCATGCATAAGTGTATCGTTATGTGTCGGAATGACTTGGTTGTGATACATTATTTCCCTTACTCAAATATGCATAAATTATAAGTGACTCCGACTGCCTATGAATTAACATATAATTAAATTTGGAACTCACACGGTTCTCACCCCAGATATCAAAGCTGCCTCCCTCACTAGCCTACACCCTCACACCCACCAACACACGAGACACACACACACCACTCCAATAACCACCAACAAACGAGTGACACACATACACACCACCACAACACCTACCTACACACACGAGACACATAGGCTACATACACACCACACGAGACATACACACCATCCCCAACACCTACCTACACACATACACACCACCCCAACACTATACCTATACCAACACACTAGAGACACACATACACACCATCCACCACCACAAACATCTATCCTGCATTGGTCCACCTCCCTCCACCACCACCACCACCACCACCACAACAAACACATCTTTTCCTCCACCACTCCACCTCACATTATTGACCCTGGGCACACTATCTTGTCACTACTCCACTTCACCGCCCGCTCCACAAAGCTTTTTTATTTAGGCTACACTTCCATCATTCAGTATATTTTTCCACAGCATATATTCCACCAACACCCCACCGCAATACAGTCTTCCATATTAACTACTTGACTTGTGCTCCACTGCAGTCCAAAACCACCACTGAATACCACACCTCTATCCACCACTACAAAGCCACTCCACAAACCAAAACCACATCTCTCGATTGCTCCACTTATAAGACCTCACCTCGGGAAGTGGATCCAGAAAGTGGGGCGAGTTGAAGGTAGAGGTGGAGGGGCAACTCGGAAGGGACGAGCACCAGAAAGCCATTAGAACTAAGAGAAGCCCCACCATTTGAATATCAAAGTAGGGGAATCAGAGAGGAAGCCTGCGTGAGTGAGTGAGGCAGTGTGGAGTCAGTGAAAGGGAGTTTAGTTAGGGAGTGGAGGTGAGAGTTGAGAGAGAGGATGGGCTGGTGATAGGATTGATGTCACAGGTTATTCCAGAGGTCGAGTTGGAGGCTTTGCATAAGATTTCGTAGAGAATCCATAAGCTGTATAGGATATAGGACTTACCGTATATCATATATATATATATATATATATATATATATATATATATATATATATATATATATATATATATATATATATATATATATATATATATATATATATATACTGTATATTGAGAGAGAGAGAGAGAGAGAGAGAGAGAGAGAGAGAGAGAGAGAGAGAGAGAGAGAGAGAGAGAGAGAGAGAGAGAGGAAATCTTTCATCTATATGCTAACCAAGTACGAGACCACCGCCTTGTCCCACCCTCCAGTACTTGTGGGAAGGAAATAAAGAAAAGGTAGACTTTGTAAAAATGAAATTTTAGAATACAGGTAGAATGAAGCATTCCTAACTTCTAAAATTAAGTAAAATCTTCATTTAACCCACCTCAATAATTACGGATTAAAGTCTCTTACATTATGCCAGGACAAATTATAACGTAAGATTTAAAACAAAATGATTAGTACCATTGTCATTGTAATCCCCTTAGACTTTTTAAGGGGAGATTTTCTCATTGTGAATTTGAAGGCAACTGATTTCTAATAACTATACCAGAAAACAGACTCCCTTAATGGTACTATAGGCTAATAGGGGATCTGTTTCATGGCACAGATTGGAGAAATCAGAGACCTTCCAATTCACCAACAAAAAGAATTTCCCCTTAATCTGGCAACTGGTAAAGGAAGCGTAGTCATTATCACAGCGCTGGGAATTAGAGACTACTACTACTACTACTACTACTACTACTAGAATGTTGTGTTCTCTAGGTAAAACGGGCCGAGGCCTAATGAGATTACCATACACAACCAGCAATTTGTAAGGTGCCGTGTGTACTGTAGGTCGGTACCCTCATCACGTTGTTGTTTCATTACGACAATAAAGACAGAAAATGCAACTATGATATTTTATCCTTGGACCACTGACATTAACTGTAACATTAATCTATTGTTAGTAAAATAGTGAGTTACTGTTATCTAAAGCTTTATACTTGAAATAATAATGATTGTTTTGGTGTTGTTCATAGAAAACTAAGCCCTTCACCATTTCGCTTTTTAATGTGGTGAGAGAATAATTATTAAAGTTGCACTAAATCTAGTGTTTTCGGGGATTTGGTACAGTTGCCCACATATGAAGCTGGTATGGCTCGTTACTTGTGAGGTGGCTACAAAAAAAAGTAAAGTGAAAAAAGATGTAGTTTGTTGACAGGCAGACAGTAAAATATTATTACTGTCTGCTTATCAACAAACTACAACTTTTGCTCACTTTCCTTCCTGTTGTAGGTATCTCACAAGTAGTGAGGCGTACCAGATTCGTGTGTGGGCAACTGTACACTCTAGAACATATTTCTCTAAACAATAACAGAGAATAGAAACAGTAAGGAAAATATTAAGCTACACCACTCCTGAAGGTGCCCCAGGAGAGGAGTGAAGAGGAGAGGGAAGGCTAATCACATAGGGCCTCCTCCTCCTCCTCCTCCCGTTTCAACTGTCATACCAAAACGTAGGACGATGGATACGGTTATTGAAATTCCACACCGTCAGTAACAATGACAATTAGATTCCAGTCCCGGGAACAAGGGTGGACCAGAACCCCCGGAGAGAATGCAAAGTAAAATGTAACAAAAGGCGAGGATGGAAATGGGTGATGGAAAAGTGTGACTGGTTAGTTGGTTGACGGGATGGATGGATGGGTGGTTGGTTGACTGGTTGGGTGGTTGGGTGGGTGGGTGGGTGGTTGGTTGGTTGGTTGGGTCGGTGGTTGGTTGGTTGGTTGGTTGGGTGGTTGGTTTCCCAGTCACATCATTCCCTAGTTTTGAGTGGTACCGGTACTGAGGCCCCGTTGTCTGGTCAGAGAAGAGTTAGCGTATACCTTGTTATCTATAGCCTATCTAAACCCTACACAGTACTCCAGGGCCGGTTATTCTTAAACCTCCTAACATTCCCACTTGTTCTTATGTTTGCAATACTGGCCTCGCCAAAGTGTTTCAGACTCATTTTGAAGCAGTGGACAAATTTTCTCTTCATGAAGTACGTACGAGTCTAAAATTTATTACGATTACAAAGCAATGTCAGGTTCTTTAGTCCTTGCCATGAATGAATGCCTACGAACACAATCTTAACTTAGGAGGAAACTCAACTTTGATAAATACGGGCCCAGCTGTTTTTCCTGGGTGAAAGTATCGTCTCAGAAGTGCGTCATCATGTTGAGATAAAGTAAACCCCAGGCAGATGATTATTTTCACTTAAGGAGAAACCACTGACAATTCAAAAGAGTGAAGTAAGTTGGGATTATATTTCCCGTTCTTGACCAATTCAATTCTCTCCACACTCTGCGACATTCCATAGCCAATCTCTCTATTTTCAATTCAGCCACTTCAAATGGAGAAAACCCATTCGAGGGGAACACGTGAGGAGGAGACAGTGTGGCAGGGCACTATTATCCTGAAGTTTCTCAGGGTACAGGGAGAACAACTGCTCTATATAGGCTACTGTACTTTCTCCGTTTTTGTTAACTTACACTATTTGTTGCCATAACGTGAAACTGAAACACACACACACACACACACACCTCTCTCTCTCTCTCTCTCTCTCTCTCTCTCTCTGTACCATGAGAGACTTGGGAGTGAAGAGGCCTGACTGGGCAGACAACACTCCTCATCTTGACAGGACAGGGAGGCCCTATTCAGCTCCCCTTGCACATAACGCAACAACAACACACTCGTCCCTGAAAACCCGCCAACACAAGACATGTTTGGCCGGGTGGTGAGTGAGCCTTGCGACCTTTATCACAATATATTCGCTTTATTCCCTTTGTCAGCCTCAATTCCCATCACCAAACCCTGAGCTTCTTCTTCGTCCATTATGGTACCCTAAATTTTTTCTATCTCATTTTTTCTCTCGGCTCTCACTGTACTCCCTATCACGGCTATTATTGAGGTACTTGACAAAAAAATCCTTTCCAAATTGCTGTTTTCTTGAGTACATAAATGGCAGAGAGAGAGAGAGAGAGAGAGAGAGAGAGAGAGAGAGAGAGAGAGAGAGAGAGAGAGAGAGAGAATCGAGGGAAGGCTAGTGAGGAAGGAGAGGGAGAGATCAAGGGAAATTAAATAAGAGGCATCACTTAAGCAACATTTAAATAATCAAGGAAGTTACAAGATAAACACAGGGAGGTGGCGACGACAAGGGACTGAGGGGAAGAGGGTAAGGGGAGAGGGAGAGCCTTAGGAAAACGTCAAGTGTTAGGCTACAGCAGAGGACACGAAGATTAAAGCGAAAATGAGAAACTATGAAAAGCGAAAAAGGGACCCAAGAAAATTAATTACAATATGCAATAGGCTATGGACGAGTATATAGCTGGAATGAAAAATATGAACGAGAGAGAATTTGGTACAAAGAACACATACCGATAGTAAGAATTGTGAAATAATGAAAAGTGAAAAGATTATGAGAGAAGGAAAGGGAAAGAATAATGAACACAATAAAAGTTCGTGAAATGAAGAAGAGTTAAAAATGTTGTGGAGGAGAAGGAGGAAGAGAAGAGGAGGAATGACAGTGGGCCCTTGGTGATGTAAATTTACAGTTAGGATACTCAAAGTGGGGTAAGACTTCCACCCCGTGTGCTCCCTCACGCACACACACCATCCTTAATAGAGCAGTAGCACACATACACACACACACACACATATTTTTATCCCACTAATCTATGCGCCATGAAAAAGAACATCCATCACTCATACACAAACATAAAAATGTGTGGTGGGAGGAAGGGGAAGAAACTACTAGGGGGAGAGTGGCATCAAAGTGGTCATATCCTGCAAAATTAATTACCGGTATAGCAAAATAGTTCCTGCATTTCGTAATCATTAAAAGTGGGGTTCAGAGCTGCATCAACAGGTTCCTGGGGGTTGTGTAATAAACGCTTCGTGGGTCACTGCTGGACACACCCTTTCTTGTTATTATTTCATCACTGTCTTCTGTTTCTCCACTTGCCCTCAACTCTCCTTCACACACTTCCCCTCCCACCATTTCTTCCTTAACTTTCACATCCCTCACTCCTCTCTTTCCCGGCCTTCAAAATAATCTCCTCCATCCAAGCTCATTCTCTCCCCTCTCTTCGCTTAGGCTATGACCAACCTCCACTTCTCGTTCATTTGCACCACAACATAAAACGGATCCCAAGATGGCAGCCACTGGTAGATTTAGTTTGAGAGTCGATATTCGGATCAAATTAACATCACTGTCTAGTTACAAATATCCTGTGTCAAAATTAGTCCAATATCGACAAGCAGACTATTTCATCTCTGGAGGGCAAGCCAGTCGCAGGTATCAGCTCTCGCAAACCTCCCTGTGAATTAAGCAGAGAGCACATGGTTTAATTTAGGCTACTCGAATACTTGGACTATGCCGATCAAATGTGCAGGAAAAGTTGGTAAGTTTACACGCTACACCGCCCACAAACCTCATCTCGCTAGAAAATAAAACGTGCCACCTAGCCTATGGGTTTGCATGACGCGTCAGTGTTGTTTGCATAGCTTTTAGTATAAGAATGAGAATGAAATACGGGTTTGCACGTTTGTCGAGTGCTCTTCTGCTGTGTTCGTTATCATATCCTTGTTACTATTGAACATACATGCATTCCTCTTGGTGTATTACATCATCTTGACCACCAGACTTTTTCCTCCATCCTAACCACTTTGTAGCCTTCCTCCACTCTACTACTTCTAGATCACAAGCTCCACAAAACAAGCCGGCTGGGTAGCTGGGGATAAAAAGGAAAATATACGGAAAACAGACCATTGTTTTTTTACGCATCTGTTAAGTTAAGCGTAGAAACTCTAAGAGGGACAATATTACTTTAATAAGGGGGGGGGCACAATGGTTCTGTTGGCGAATTGAAGGTTACAAGTTCCTCCACACTAGGCTATGCCACTATACAGCACCGTTCAATTGAGTTATATCTGTTTCGTGACTTTCTTTGGTGGTGTCGGTAGCAAGCCTTCCAATTCTATGACAACATATGGACCCCTTAAATTAAACTCTGACATGATATGGGCAGCACTCGGTGGCCGTGGTTGGGAAAAAGACGCAACAAAAACTGGCACCAACGCTTCCCTACTCCCTTACATAACCACGGCTCGCCTCTCCTTCCATCCTTACCACAGACAACGAATAAATAGCACAGTACGTCCATCTCTCCATCGAAGTTCCATGCTGTAAAGCCTCACCAAAGCAACAACGTCTAGAGGTCAATGCCTCGCCCCGCCGCCCACCCCTCCCCAACACACACACATACACACACAGCGTTGGTACGACATGCGGTAAGTAGTGGAGGAGGAGGAGGAGGAGGAGGAGGAGGAGGTGGTGGTGGTGGTTGGGTGGGAGGGAGTGGCACATATGCTAGTGTGACGATGTAAGAAATGGTGGTAGAACCGGGGAGGTATTGGTAGTAGCCTAGTTGTATACTGATACGTTATTAGTTACGATGCTATTCGGCAAAGCCACAGGTAGGCTATACAGATATCGTATGGAACATTGTTTGGTAACTCTTTCCATGGCATTGTTCGTTTAGTTTGTTATATTATTATAGTGCAATAAGGAGAACCACAATGGAATGTTTATTGTGTCAGTAAACCATAAAGACAGCGATTCTGAGGTTATGGTGCTGTCACGTCAGATGAGATGATTGCTGCTTGTGTGGTAAATAGATAGTAATTATGTGATTAGGGAAGGTTGGAGGATTTGGTGTAAGATAGGCTAATTGGGAGGATTGTTATGATGGTGTGATGTGTTTAAGAAGGGTTGTAAATGTATGCCGTGGGGAAACAGTTATGAGATGTTTTGATTAGCGAATGTTGTGGCAACGTAACTTGGTTGAAGGTGGGGTATTTATGTCAGGCCGTGGGAGAGTTGGATGACAGCGAAGGATGCCAAGAAGTGAGCGATAATTTTGACGACCCGGGGGAGGAAGTACGGTAGCCTATATAGCCCACACAGCCTAGCCTATCTATATATACATACATTAGGCAAGACAACAAGGGGATTCAAGTACTGGGAGCAACTCTCGGTGACTCCCAGCCTTTTCAACTTATACATGCACGACCTACCAACACTCCAGACACCACAATACACATAGCTCATACGTAGACGACATAACACTCGTGACTGCGACAGAAGTAATATCATGTTCAAACGGGTAAGTCCTGGTAAATCGTATACTTGAATGTCAAATCACAGTGTACCCTACGTGACCAAACACACAGTACGATGGATAAAACGGAACGATGGATAACACGGCACGATGGATAACACGGCACGATGGATAACACGGCACGATGGATAACACGGCACGATGGATAACACGGCACGACTCAGGTTAGCTAAGAGTCCCTGAAGATCTATTAATAATTCAACAGTGACAAAATGCCACAACTCCAAGCCAAGAATCCGAAAGTTGGCCCCATGACAAAGCACCACTCATACACCCAAACGAGAAGGTAAAGAGGGCAGTAAAGCTCACTTGCCTTATTATAGTCAACAGTGTTCTTAAGTTAAACAAGGTCGTATATATTGGCTCCATTTTACTTGTTAAAGCTGATATCATTTTCCTTCCGCCTGGCCCATGCTGTCGGTCCCTCCGTCCCTCCTCCTTTCCCTACCCACTTCCTCCTCCTGGCCATGCACCTAAATACTGCTGTTCTCTACTTACAATAATTTACCCTACACATATATCTCTCTTTTCTCATTACTACGCTCCTTCCTGCCTGCGTGCCTCCCTCCCCCATATTCCATCCCTTCATACAGCACACTCCCTCCTTACAAATTCTCTCCCCCTAACCTCGACCTCACCACCAGCTCCAGTTATACCTCTCCCTCACCTTCTGTACAACCGGTAGACCGACCAAATTTCCTTAATTCCTTCTTGATCATCACCTACAGTAAAATCTATGTAATGAATCCTCGAACCTTTCAAACCACGATGATAACCTGTGCCATTCTGGTCTAACACCGATTCACACGGGTGGGTACGAACTGTTGACCCTGACTGAACAACATGGGAGTGATTGGTGAAGCCAGCGGGAAACAAGGTCGAGAGAGGTGGCCAGCCCCTTCGAGTGAGTGGTGGGATGCGTGGGTGTGTGGTGGGTGATGTCCTTGCTCCCAGCTTTCCCTCCCCTCACCTCCACCTGGGTGCTGGCTGGGAGGTGGTGGGTTCCAGGCAGTCTAGACGCACCAAGATAAACAATGATTTGGTGTTCTTTTCCGAGCAATCCCTGCATTTACGTACGGTAATACTGTAATACACACACACACACAAACAATGTCCTCCAGCAATGTAGCCTAAGGAAGATATTATACTGTTCATATAATTAACCGCCTCTGCAATACGCTCAACTTTCGCTCAGCAGTATCCGATAATAAATTTTCATTGCATTTTACAAAGAAGAAAAGGTTTGGTATCCGTTCATGCATACCCTGGAGGGTGATCACCTCCACCCGGCTTGGCTGCAGCCACAGTGTAAAGCTAACAAAATCCTGCCACCGCTGAGCGCACGGCGTGTAATGACCAATTTCACGCCAGAACTCTTCTTGTGAAGCTGTCGCGTGGCTTTGCAGCCTATTAATTCCTTTTCACGCATGGCATAGAAATGAAGAGTGTTATGCTTTCTAATCACTTCACTTTTAACACAGACTTTAGCCCAGACAGGTAAGTCTAGTCTCAGACAACCGCAAATTAACAGAACCGCTTCCTGAATTTTAGTTTTCATGGATAAGATTATTAAGGAAAGATAAGGTTCGGTATAAATCCATTCACCTGTATCATCCTCTGAGTTAAATAGTTTCACGGGATGGAAATTATTACATCACTATATTCCAACCATATTAGGTTACAATAAACTGCTGTCATTGATATTATGGGAGACCTGACCCACTTAAAGGAGGGAAGTACTGTGTTGGTACACATCTGGAGCAACTGATTCCTCCAAACTATTCCAAGCAAAAAGACCATTATTTTTGTCAACTTGGTCCTGTTTCCTGGCATACTTTGGAGGAAGCAAGGCACTCTAATGTACCAAAAAAATGTATACCGTCCCCTTAAAAATCACACTT
The DNA here is from genome assembly GCA_033782935.1 of Petrolisthes cinctipes. Classification (NCBI taxonomy): domain Eukaryota; kingdom Metazoa; phylum Arthropoda; class Malacostraca; order Decapoda; family Porcellanidae; genus Petrolisthes; species Petrolisthes cinctipes. The sequence goes on from JAWQEG010007233.1 coordinate 17,223, forward strand.
CAATTTTCATATGCTGTGGTTGTTGTTGTTATCCGAGAAAGCCATCTGGCCATAAATATATTCACATCGTTCTGCGTCGCCAGTTAAATTGTAGAGTTGCTGATTCCTCCAACCTATGCTAAGAAACAGACATCGGTATAGGAGTACAATGATCTGTACAATGATAGGAGTACAATAGGATCTGTTATGTTGGATAATCTCGAGGAATCAGTACAGTACAGGCTATAGTCCCTCCAAATCACCCGCATCGAAATTCCCAAGAACTCACATTGTCTTGTCACCATTTGCTGTTTGTTTTGTCCCTATATGTTCTGTATTATCTCATATTTTCTATTCTGTTTATCCTTGTTCTATCACTCAATTATCTATTTTCGAGTGGGCACTATTTTGTTCGTGTCACCACCAGTTCGATTCCCTGTTGTCAATGCCCTCTGTTTATATTGTCCAACCAGCTGTTTTCCCATTATTATTGTTTGTCACCTGTTTTACCCTGCTGTTCTCTGTGTTACCTATTCTCTCGGGCACCTATTGTTCCGCGTGCGTCACCTGCCGTGCTACCCACACATGTAATCCTCTCACCTCCGCTCCCAATGTCCCACACACTCACACATAAACCTAAGCCGACTGCATCACCTTCCATTCATTCACCAGGCATTACACCACCTGCAATCTTCCTGCCGTCACTCTACCTACCTACTCAGTAATCCTCTACCACTTTATTGTACCTGCAAATCCCTCTACCGTTCCTGCGTTGTGCCTCGTAACTTTGCTTTGTTTTATATTTTACGTTCCCTCTTCAGCTACTTATTATTTTCTCTATAATTTCTAAAGAACAGGCCAACAACATGCAACTATAATATTCATTTTCTATTTAATGTTGATATTGATAACACTACTGGCAAAAATATACGGTACATAACTCTACTAAGGGGCCTTAAACCCATTGACAATTTGTTTCTAAGGAAGTTTTCTTGTTACAGAGAAGAACTATGAACTAGAAGTTTATTTTTCATTTCTCGTGTGATTCAAATATTTCAAATCACTATCTCACTTCTCACAATATCATAATAGACCGAATCCCCCAATAATAATCCTTCGTACTCCAACGGCAATCCCACTAAAATATATTTTCCATGTTACACCAATTAATATTAGATCCCTACCAGCCACCAATGTGGTTGTGAGCATTAATGGCGAATCAATACAATCAGATACAGCTTCCCCTCCCTCACGCTCCCGGCCCGACCACATGGGGGCTAATCACTTCATCATGGTATCCGTGTAGGGATGAGTGGACAAGCCCCACACGTGTTCTTCAGACCCTGGTATAATGCTCTTCAAAATTGATATGAATATAATTAGGTTATTATTTGGGGGTCACTCACATACCGATGTCGTACCGAATTAGCTTAGTCTACTTCAAGACAAATAGACTAGAGTTTTATATTGATCTTGGTCTACTTAAGGACCCTGTGATCATGTATGGGAATTGGAGGATTCTGATTCCTCCCATCTATACCACGAAGAATCCTAGCTGCTATGTACCGTCGGCTGCTATGTACCGGCTCCTATGTACCACTGCTTTGGCTTGTATGTACAGCCGGCTCCACTGCCGCGAGGGCCTGTGCAGTGTTGTCAACACTCCCTCTCCGAGGCTTGAACCACAAACTTCGGTCCGAGACACACATCTGAAGCACTCACTAGTGAGAGAGAAGTAATGATGGTTGGCAAGCTTGTATGCTGAGTGAAACGAATGACAATGAAATAATAATCTGTATGCGAGCAATTTTGTTTTTATGTGGATGCAACAATAGGCACCAAATGATTCCTGATGTATTAATTTGCTGTATTTCATAGTGCGGAATATTACATTGTAATGCTCGATAAATCAGGTTTTGATTAACTATTAAGATGCACCTATGGCTAGTGTATGGATGTTCTAATAATATTGACATATTAAGTAGGAGAGCCCTTTTCCTTGCTCCGGGGTAAACTCAGCACTCTGACATTTGCGAGCAACAACCTCTACCTTACTGACCTCGCTGATACTTGAGGAACAATTACATAAGAATTGAGAATATTAGATAATCCAAGCGTAGGCACCATGAACTATCCATCATCTGGCCCCTGGCAGATGTGACGACAGGACTTATGCCGCCGACTGTACATGTGTAAGATATTTACCATATAATCCTGTAGGCTCAACTTCGCCACCAAGTGTACAAGAAACCTGTCAAACAACAAGGTGGTCGCCAGGGTTGCCACTAATAAGACTGCTACTGTTAAAATGCACACTTACGAGCAGATCACAAGGCTGAACAAGTTTTTCGCCTCGTCCAACAAGTTACAGATACAAAAGTCCCTTCTTAGAGCTTGCTGGAGAGGGTATTATAATTTTAAGTTCCATATTGATTCTTTGTAAAGTTAAACTAAGCTAGCTCATTGTATATCCTGGATTAACTTAACGAAGTTCCGAACCTTATAAGATCAGAGGTCAATGACGGCAAAATCCAGCATCATCAAATAAATAAAACAAACTTTCCAAATGAATCTTACGTGACAAAACTACAACGATCAATAGCTACAGTTTCGCATCATTTTCGAGGCAATTTCATTCGTAGCTGAACATAACACACAGATAGATATCTTCACTGCGTCACGACTCTTGTTATCTTGTATGCTGCTCTCATGTGACTTGAAAACATCTCCCGGCAGACATGTGGGTTATGCGGGCAGAGGCATGTAAGGTCTTTTTAGCCAAATATCTTTCAATAAAGACGAGTGGCTGTGAATAGAGAATTGCGAATACGGTATATTCTAAAGAGACAACTATCAACATTCTACATAACCAAACTGTAGACTGCATCTTTAACTAAACATAAAGAAGGAATAAAAGAAAAAAACACATCATATTCATTAAAAATATTGTATAGCCTATACCCTCTTTGAAAAGTATGGTGAAACGACCATAGATGAAGCATTTTGAAGGTAGTTCACAGTCGTACAACTTATGGATAGGAAACATTAAGTGGTTACACACACAAATATCCATCCTACTATTATAATATACAATAGATAAGTAGGATAAATAGATAGGTAAAATATGGTGTTCTTCCACTTATAAGACATATCCATTCCAATCACCTGAGTCAAAACTGGAGAGAGGGAAGCACTACTCTACCACACAAAGATATTAGGCTACCCAGTGTTTGTGGACAGGAGGAACCACTACCATAATCATTCATATGCATGCAACTTATAACATGCCGTTCTTTCTTGTTCTATTCCATGACAAATAGTTGGCTGGAATTGTAAGACTTTTAAGTACACTCGGATACCACAGTCCCTAGCCCACCTGAATCGAAGCAGGTGGCTTCTGGACGACAGCCCACCCAAAGCCTCCATTGGTTCGAAATGTGTGTGTAGCCTTGTGATGGTTTGGGTGGGCTGTCGTCCAGAAACTCCCTGCTTCAGATCTCGGGCTTCGACTCAGGTGGGCTAGGGACTGTGGTATCCGAGTGTACCGTATAAAACAACCTACTGGCTTTGTCCAATGATAATAGTTTGCTCTAGTCTATAGTAAAACATTAAATAATCCAGACTTACTGAATATTATCAATTACTTCCCCTACAATGATGCCAGCAGATTATAAACATACACGACTCCCAAACATGTCATTGAATTTGGATATGCATTATATTTTATCACGAGTTTTCATTTTCCGCAGATGTTATTAAAGTATCGATAGAGGAGACTGTCATTATTTACATTATTTTGGTAATAAACCTTTGCTGCACCCAACCATTGACAGACGAACTATTCCAACACCAGCACCTACAGATTTACCACAGATGGCCATATTCACTGACCAGCCCGCATAACCCTACCCTAAGGCGTTTTGGAGCATAGTTTCATAGTGGAGTCATCAAATTCATCAAATAATTCACTCACGAGTCATTCACACAGTACAGTTTCTTTCGTTAGGATGTTTACAAACCCAAACCAACCACACTGACCTGGGCATACTGAAGGGTCCTCGTCGCTGGCGTCGGGGCAGTCAGCCACACTGTCACACTGCCACGACGGAGGGATGCACTTGCTCATATCCTTGCAACGGAACGAGGTGAAGGAGCAGATTTCCGTCTCGCATTGCACCCCCAACGCCAACATACACACCAACACACACACTGTCCGACACAACAACCACATCATCGTCCCCACGCCTCCCTTTTAAATAACCTGTCTTGAAAAACTCGAGACTATCTTGCTCTCTGTAAGGTACTGTACTAGCAGTTTAATTTCTTCCCGTTTCCGCCTTCCAGAAACCTTAATTACCACAGTCTGGATATTATACAGGTTTATATATGCACTAGAGACCGGTTTATTCACAGTAGCAACAGTTTTTCTTCCGTAGCAAACCACTCAGAAATCGGAGGGAGAGAGCGATACTGCACCTCCTCTCACGGCTCAAATGTGACTAATCTGGGAACGTAGCCGGACGGAGCGTTTGACTCAGATGCCACACACAACCAGCACCAGCCACACTCTAACAAACATATTTTTTTTTTTTTTTTGCCCTTGGAGAAGTTATCGTACTTTCTTTTCCATTAGGCTACTCTTCTGTTAGCCAAATAAGCCTCAGAATATATACTGTATATGAAGATGAACTACTCTGACACTTCCAATGATGCGCCAACGCTTACATTATGATTGTGACCACAGACTAGGCTTCTTATTTCATACACATAGACCTACAGTAAAATTTCAAGACAACAGTGGAATCGGATTACTTTTCTGAATCTTTCAGTCTAGTCACTACCACTTAAAATACGCATAGTGAATGTGCACCAAGAGTTAGCAGATATTTTATTATACTCGTAATCTGTTAAACTAATGCAGGCACTGTGGATGCTTGCACATCTCAACAGTTTCATATTTTCTCTAGTGACGAATGGTTAATACGCTGGCTTTACCTACTAATGTTTGGTAATATGCTACAACCATTTAATTTAGATAATACCTTGATTTTTGCCTACTATTCTTTGAATTAATTTTCTCTTTGGTATACCATATATTACATACCAGTTCCAAAAGGAATGGGGGTATGCCTGATCATAAGCATACGCATCACAACCGAGAGCGAAGATTTAATATAATAATATATAATAAAATATACTGTAATTACTTTAGCAGGTGTAACAGCTGACAGCAAGATTCTAAAAGATGGGCGGCCTTGACAATCAATGAAGGGAATTTGATCGCTCTCCTAATTCAGTCAAGACTTCACCAGCGGAAATGTTTTATTATCGTGTGAAATTTTGAGGAATCAGCTCAGTTTGGTAAAAAATATGACAGTACTCTCTCCTGCAGTGGCTATAAAGTTTAAAAATAAGGTATAAAATGTACATCCCACTAATCTGGCAACTTCCTCGTGCGCAGCCACCATCCAATGAGCGGCGGTGGGGTGATATGACGTCATGACCGTGATGTCACTGGGAGACTGCCGCCCCTGTCTCACTGCAATACAGCGCCACCACCAATGTTTTCATTTGGGATCACTCTTGGGAGTAGTGTTTTGGGTGACTCACGTGAGAGGATAGGGCGAGGGGCAGCACAAGTTGAGGGAGGGAGAGAGGGAGAGTAGAGATAACGGACAAACACCAGAGACACTAATAATGACGTCACAGCTCAGGAAGAATGTCTTATTGATCCCAAGTGGAAGAGGAAGTAAACACGAGCTCTCTCCATACGAGCTCGCTCACCTGATTTACAAATGACACGCAACTTCACACGTACTACTTAAACACATTATGTTCGATGCTTCCTTCACACACACATCTTATAAACAGTCTCTTTCATAGAAGTAAAATATTGACAGTAAGATATTTTACATACACACTGCATAGTTTACATAGCAATAAACAGTCACATTAATTGCTTCTCCGCAGCCTTCACTAATAATAATAATAATAATAATAATAATATCCAGCCTTGCATCAAGGTACTAATTAGTGCGTCAACTCTAATCTACATCATCGTCCCTTTAATTAAATGTCTGTCACAGCGTGGTGGGTAAAGGCTTGAAGGAAGGAGACGGCAAATGAGGGAGTAAAGATTATGAATGCATGTTCTGTGTGTGTGTTTGTGTGTGTGTGCAATAAAAGTGCTCTTGTCAAGCATATTTAGTATCCCGTAATTACTAATTATGAACTCTTTTAATCGGCAAAATGTTATATGTATTCTCTTGAACGAGTGAAGCAAAAGAGATGAGGGGACTGCTATCCTCAGGGGGACTCTACTATCTTTATTAAGGGACCCTGTGATGTAGTCAGAAAATTGGAGGAAATGAGTCCTTCAAATACTGCCACGAAACACCACCTATAGGGAATGAGCTTGTTTCATGGCATAGGCAGGAGGAATCAGAAGCCTCCAATTTTCATATACGATCACAGGGGCCTTAAGGGAACCCACTGTAGCAAGATAATCAACCAATGAAACATTATTATTCCAGACGAAATGACGGAGAGAGAAAGGAATGGAGAAAATAAAAGTGGTAAGAAAATGTAAGTTGAGGGGGGAGAGTTGGAAGACAGCATCGGAATATGAATTAGAGAGTAAAAGAGGAAGATAAAAAGACATAAATAAAGTGAATAGGGATGACAGTGGTGAGGGGAGAAGGACAGCGAAGGAGGGACAGCGAAAAATCTGGGAGTCACAGAGGGCAAAAGACAACAAAAAAAGAACCAAAGGGAAGACGTGGGTGAGGGAAGGACTACATGTGAGGGGAGGGAGCAACAAGCGACGACAAAACAAGGAGGGAAGAGAGTGTATACGAAGGTTGTGGTGAGGGGAGGGTGTGCTTGGTGACAGTGTGAGGAATGAAAGGTGTGGTGTGAGGTCTGGTACGCAAGTGTGTGTGGGTGTGTGTGGGTGGGTGTATGTGGGTGTATGTGTGTTATGGAAGGTGTGGAGTTTGTGGTTATGCTATGTTGGTGTGGAATAAGACATGTGACGTTAGGCTATGTACAGTAGGTGAGGAATGAAGGATCTGATGTGGTTAGGCTATATAGGTGTGGTGAAATATTTGTGTGTATGTGAGGCGTGTGTAGGTATGGTGAGAATGGAGCAGCATGAATATAGACGATATGAATTGTGGGGAAGGAACGAAGTAACAATTTGACTACAGATTACTCAGTCGGGGGCTCTCATCAGACTGAATAAAGGTAAAATAAAAATTAAATGCATCAGAACTACGATTGGAGTAGAAAAATAGGTAACATACTAAAAAGAAGCCTTTATAAAAAACACAACATGAATAATCAAACGGAGAGTAAAAATGGACTAGTACTCTAAAGTCAAAATGCAGTAAAAAACAAATATACATCATGCAAAAAGATTAACCAAAGAAGAAACATTATTCGTGAAGGAGTGACTGTATGGGCTTGAGGAGTGAAGTGAGGTCTGAGAGTGGTGGTGTGATATGCTTGCTACTCGAAGGTCACAATTATTTAGACTCAAGTAGAGACTAAGGTCAGGGTTGAGTAAAAACCACTCGTCGTCTGTCACGTAATAAAAACCCTACATTTCTCCCTTACTTAAGAGATACGGCACAATACACACAATGTGAAAATCTTATACGTGAAACTAACCAGTCTATGCTATTCTTATTTTTTTTTTTTTAGCGTAATTTTCGTGGCATGTCCTGAACATCTAAATTAGAATACCATTGAATGATAATATAGGGCATTTCTTGTTAGCAAACCTCTACCGTACACACACGCTAACCATCCTATCCATCCTAAGCCAACGTGGATAGGATCATGGCTGTGTCCTCCCTAAGTAAAGAGGTCCTGTCCTGTAGTTAACTATCATGGACGGTAAATATATCTCGTTCTCTTCCTTTTTATTCTTCTCAGCGAACTGGAGGGTTGCAGATTTCCCCGAAACACTACTGTACTAAAAAACAGATGCCCTAAAAATACCCACATGTTGAGATAATCGCGTTTCTGTCATACCATGGAAGAATCAAAGGTCCTCCAGTTCGCCAACATTAGATGATCCCTGGATATCCATACGGTCTCCTACAGTATAACATCACAGTAGGAACAGGAGGAAGTATTAATGCAATGTAGTTATATCCATTCGGTCTCTTATACATATGAGTATGTTACTGTAGGAAAATCGGGGCTGCTTGGTCAGACAGCTTGAGGAACTTCAACAACAACTGTGGGAAAATAAGTAAATTGCAATGTGATGTAGACTAGGATAACTATAAACGTGTAGAATACGAGTAGCATAAGAAATTAGTCATACTATGAAAGGTCAGACGGATGTGTGTGTGTGTGTATGTAGTAAAGGTTGTGTTGATATGGCTGTGTTTACCTAACATATCCGCAAACAGAAGGTATGTAGGGTAAGACTGAGTTGGTTTAGAAGGACGAAAGAGACGGATGTGTGTGTGTGTGTGTGTGTGTGTGTGTGTGTGTGTGTGTGTGTGTGTGTTGGAGAGTAAAGGTGTGGGCGTGAAGAGAAAGGGTTTGTTGCTGGGTGTGTGAGGTTGCGTGGGTGTGAAATTGGGTGTGTAAGAACGAAGGTAAGGTGTGTGATTGTGAAAATGGGTGTGTGGGTGCGAAAATGAGTGTTATGTGAGTGTGAGTGTGATAGTATGGGTTTGTGAGAGGGAATATAAGGGTGTCTTCAGCTAGTATGAGAGCAAATGAGAGTTGAAATGTACAGTACCTACAAGGGTGAGGGAGAGAGGCAGTGAAGGTGTGATAGTGGACACACACACACACACACACACACACACACACACACACACACACACACACACACACACACACACAGAAGCCTCGTATCTCCTCCCTGCCACGCTCAGATTTTACATAATGACCAAATTATACAAGTCAGCCACACGTCCCAGGGCAGGGAAGGTAGGTAAGGAAGGAGGGAGGAAGGAAGGGAAGGTAGGTAAGGAGGGAGGAAGGAAGGGAAGGTAGGTAAGGGGTGAGGGAGGAAGGAAGGTAGGTGAGGATGGAGGAAGGGAGGGAAGAAGGGAAGGTAGGTAAGGAGAAAGGGAGGAAGGGAAGGTAGGTATGGAGGGAGGGAGGAAGGGAAGGTAGGCAAGGAGGGAGGAAGGAAGGGAAGGTAGGTAAGGAGGGAGGGAGGGGGAAAGGGAAGGTAGATAAGGAGGGAGGAAGGAAGGGAAGGTAGGTAAGGAGGGAGGGAGGAAGGGAAGGTAGGTAAGGAGGGAGGGAGGAAGGGAAGGTAGGTAAGGAGGGAGAGAGGAAGGAAACGAAGGAGGTAGGGACGGATAAAATTAAGGAGAAGCAGAAGAGGGTGAAGGAAGGAAGAGATTAGCATGAACGAGGATTAACGGGGAACACGGATGGATGAGAAAATGTTTGTATGTATTATTTTATAGTATAGAATGAATCGAGATGAAAGAGTGAATGATTAAGGACTCTGTGATGTAGTCAGAAAAGTGGAGGTAAATGAGTCCTTCAAATATTGCCACGAAACACCACCTATATGGACAGAGCTTGTTTCGTGGCATGGTGAGGAGGAATCAGAAGCCTCTAATTTTCATACACGATCACAAGGTCCTTAAGAGGGAATGAAATGGTTGACAGGGAAGGAATTGAGAATTATATAATAGGAAAAAAATGCAAAGAGTCTCGTCAAATTATTTTGGAATGAAAACTAACAGAGGGAAATATGAAGAAAGGACAATTTGAAAGGACAACTATAAATTCAAGGGGAAAATAAAGCAAGAAATGAGTGAAAGAAAGATTACAGTATATGAAAGGACAAGATAGACATCGAGGAAAATATGAACGACGAAAGTTAAATGAAAAAAAAATAATAATAATAATGCTTAGGAGTAAAATATAAAAGATTGAAAAAGTTAAGGGCAAAAAAGTAGGAAATAACTTGAATACAGTGGAAGTACAGCATTTTGACAAAGTATGAGAGGAATATTAAGAGAGAGGAAGGAAGATACGAAAAAGAAACGAGGATGAAAGTAGGAATGTGTGGGAAATAAAGAGGGGGGGGGGAATAAGGAAAGACAAGAAAACAACAAACTAGAAGATATGAAGTGAGGATATGAGGAGACAAGAAGTCGAGAGAGTATAGTAAAATAGAAGGAAGGAAAGACGGAAGGAAGGAAGAATGGAAGTACGGAAATAAATAGATAAGAGGTCGAGAGCGTAGGGAAGAGTAGAAGAAAGGAAAGAAGGAAGAAAGGAAGGAATGAAGAAGGGAGGGATATAAGGAGACAAGAGGTCTAAAGTTTTGGGAAGAGTAGAAGGAAGGAAGGAAGAAGGGAGGGAAATAAGGAGACAAGAGGTTGAGAGTTTTGGGAAGAGTAGAAGGAAGGAAGGGAGGAAGGAAGAAGGGAGGGAAATAAGGAGACAAGAGGTCTAGAGTTTTGGGATGAGAAGGAGGAGGGAGGGGAAGTAGAAGGTGAGGGTTAGGAAGGGCCATTATTGGGCGAGTTGTGTGACTATTTACCATATATACCTCCACCCCCACCACCACTGTCAGCGCTGTTACCACATCTGTACCTCCAACTCCACCTCTACCCCCACCTTAATCTTCATCTCTCCTTCCTCCATCTCTACTTTTACTACCTCCACCATCTCCATTTTTATCTTCACCATTTCCACATTTACCTCCATGACTACTGCCACTACTACCATCTCCGTCTCTACATCCACCATCTCTCACTATCTACAAACATCGTACAGTCACGCCTAAAAGTCCAGCAACACCTACCAATGAAACGCACGAGAAAATAATGTGTAATTATATTTGTAGCTCTCTGTAAAATGGATTCATTAGATTCACTCATATGGTTCATCTTTAATTTTTCATTCACCTGATGCATGGCTTTACATCGGGCCAATACACAATAAAGAAGATGGTGAGTGAAATGACCAACAATACACCGGTGATGATGATGATGATGTGTGATGATATAGGAGTACAATACATAAGCAAATTTGTGAGAGGTCAGCGACTCAAGATATAGTCAGAAATTTGGAGGTAAATGAGTCCTTCAAATATTGCCACGAAACACCACATATAGGGAAGGAGCGTGTTTCGTGGCATAGTCAGGAGGAATCAGAAGCTACCAGTTCTCAATAAAACTTCAACTTCTCATACACGATCACAGGGTCCTTAATCATTGTCACAAGTGTTGACTGCAAGTTGGGCCACGACTTAAATGGTTCTTTGAAGGACATAACTGCCAGGGAAGAAGATAACATGAGCGAAGGATAACTACTGAAGGAATGATGATGATGACGAATTGTATACCAAGTTCAACAACCCTGATAGACTTCTGAAACTTTATCGGAATACAAAATATTCAATCCGTTATTAGATTCTTACAGTGTAAAAACGTTCATTGAAAAACCTACCTTTACAACATCCGACTATATTTTATGAGCTCACCCTGAATAGCTGTAGTTTATTCTTTTAGTTCACCCTGGACGGACGGACGGAGGGACACATGACCCACCGATATTCATCAAAATTAATGAATTCACAAAAATACACATAAAAAAATAAGTACCGTACCTAGTCTGTGTGTGTGTATGTATGTGAGTGTATGTGTGTGTGTGTGTGTGTATGTGTGTGTGTGTGTGTGTATGTGTGTGTGTGTGTGTGTGTGTGTGTGTGTGTGTATGTGTGTGTGTGTGTGTGTGTGTGTGTGTGTGTGTGTCCCCAGTGTTGCAGAGTATCACGAGTTCTCACCAATGCCAGCTAGAGTCCCTGTCACAACATAATGATGAGAGTACAGTGAGTGACGTAACCATATGCAGTGTCCCCCTCTACCCAACCCCCCTCTCCATATAGTGCCTGTCCTGTGATGATCTCAAGGCTGGTATAAATAGGTCACCTCTATTTACATTCTCTCTCTCCCTCCTTGGTGTGTATATACCTGCTGAATTGCGCAACACATCACATACGACCATCTGAAGACTCGCTACCTACCTCCAACAGGCAAGATACGACGTCAAAGCCAAGGTTGAGGGAATTAAGGCCGGGTATAATGAAGTTTGTACTGCGACGGAAAGGTTCAAATATATCCCTGACCATCTTATGAAACAACGTGTGTGTGTGTGTGTGTGTTCAGTCAACCAATAATTACTTTGAATTATATATCCTATAACACCGGAGGGAAGGAATAGGATAAGTACTAGTTATCGAGACATATAATATTATCCGTAGATTTTGCAGACATATACATTAACAAACTGTTGTAAGTAATGAATAGTTACTGTATTGAGATTTATCATTTACTTACAAAGTGGAGGGCTACTGAATCCTTCAAACTAAGTCCGTAAACAGACGAGTGCCTTAGTATACTGCTAGGTTTTCTGTTAAATAGCATAGTTTGGAGGAATCAATATCCCTTCATAAGACAACATGATAAACATTAATATATTGGACCAGTAAATTTCATGTTCCCTAAATTTCCAACTTCAAATGATCCCTCCCAACTGACTGTGTGTGTAAATGAATTTTTCTTGTGGTCTGACGTAGAGTTGGACGTAAATATAAACATGGACAAGCTTCTATTTGGACTCAATGCCGGTCATGACACACATTTTCTGTTCTATTTCTGATGTGACGTTTTCTCTCAGGCATAAAACGAGGCCAGGATACTGTAATGTGGTGGTGTGGTGTGGTGTGGAAAGTGTGGTGTGGTGTGGTGTGGTGTGGTATGATGCTGTCTGTGTGGTTTGGTGGTGGTATGGGATGTTGTGGTGTGGTATGGTGTGGTATGATGCTGTCTGTGTGGTTTGGTGGTGGTATGGGATGTTGTGGTGTGATGTGGTCTGCTGGTGGTATGGGATGTGTGGTGTGGTGTGGTATGATGTTGTGTGTGTGGTTTGGTGTGATATGGTATGGAAGTATATGTGGTGAATTGGGTATAGTGTGTTGTGATGCTGTGGGTGTGGTAATTGTGATATAAGATGTGTTGTTGTTTTTTATCTGGTAGTATGATGTGCCGTGGGGTGTAGTGTGTTGTGATAGATAGAGAATTGTGATGTGGTATGCGAAATGGTAATGCTGTGTGGTGACATACAGTGATGCTGGCTATAGTGTGTCATGGTGTGATGGTATGTAGTGTGGTATGTTGTGTGGTGTTGTTAAATGTACAGTAGAATCAAATGGCGATATGTAGTATGGTGTGATATATAGTGTAGTATCCTGCCATGTATAGTGTGGTATGGTGTAAGGAAGATAAAGTCAAATAATAGTATGTAAACTGGTGTGATATATTTATAGTGTAGTATGGTGTGTTATGTACTGTACAAAGGGTGTGGTTGGACGTGGTGGTGGTGGTGGTGGTGGTGGTGGTATGCGCGGCCCACCCACCACCTCACTAACACGCCGCCAATAATGTCACCGAAAAGTTTGTTAAATATATTCCACACCACACTCCGAACGTCAGACCGCCCGGGGTACACTGAGGGGGAAAAAAAGGTGTATACAGTCGGGGTATATACACGTGAAAAAAACGACGAAAATAGTGTACTCAACCACACAACTATATCTTTACTCTGTGTTTACATTCGGGGTATATACACGTGAAAAAAACGATGAAAATAGTGTACTCAACCACACAACTATATCTTTACTCTGCTATTAATTATATTTACATGTTTTGAAAATACAGAACGAAGTGTAATTAGCCTATGTAAAAAATCAAATATAAGAAGACGCATTTATGACAGTCAGACCCACTCGACCATTTCTCTATTCTGATATTATTTTTACATGTTTTGAAGATACAGAAAGATATGCAATTATGTAAACAATCGAAGAAAAAAAAAAGAAGCATTTATGACAGTCAAACTCATCCTAGTCCCTTGGCCTGAAAAGTTCCCCTGTTTCCCTGAGGGTGTCTATACACGCTCTTTGGTCCTGAAGCTCCACCTTTAAGTGACCCACAACCTTTAAAATCAATAGATGAGTCCCCTAACCATACGCCTATAAAAGTAGGATTCCTGCGTTTATTCCAAAGATGGGGTGGGTGTGGTGTGAGGATAGACGTGCACGAATGGGTTCAGTCGAGGTTAAGGGACCATGATTGTGATGTAGTCAGAAAATGGGGATAAACGAGTCCTTCAAATATTGCCACGAAACACCAACTATATGGAAAAAGCTTGTTTCGTGGCATAGTCAGGAGAAACCACAAGTCTCCAATTCTTGTACACATTCACAGGGTCCTTAAAAGTTGCGTTGATATAATGTAAGGGTAACTCAAGTAAATATTCCCTTTAGTTCGATATTTTATTCCCCTTAGTTTGATATCATATTCCCTTTAGTTTGATATATGTATGGGAAACACGAGTATATATTCTCCTTAGTTCATTTTCTGATTTCTGATTTTACACATTTTGACACGATTTAATTAAGGAGGGTCATCACTTGCGGGTTATTTGGTGGGGCTACATAGTCCTCCAAACTGTGCAGCGAAACAGAACCCCTACCCAACATACACTAAGGTAGTTTGTCTCCTGTCATAGTTTGGAGGAATCAGTAACCCTTCAAAGAGCAAGCCCAGATGAACTAACTACGATAAGCCATACCTGTATCATCTGGGGTCGAGGTGGTGTATCGGAGGGAGTAATATATTTAGGACGAATTAGAAAGCTACATATTCCTCCAAACTATGCCAAGAAACAGACTATCTCAGTGTAAGGGTTCAGGGATCTGTTTTGCAGCATTGTGTGAAGGACTAATAAGGAGACTCGGACTCGCTCACAACACCACAAACTTTACCGAGAGACAGCAAGTGAAATACATAAGACACGAGGCTCTGAAATCATCACATCCTTTGACCGTTGTAATGATGGATCTAAAATTAGCCTCTCTCTCTCTCTCTCTCTCTCTCTCTCTCTCTCTCTCTCTCTCTCTAATAATCCATAGGAACTTGGCAAAGAAGATAATGCCAAAGAGATGCAAAATGGTAAAAATGGTGGAAATGATTATCTAAAAATAGAACATATTAACGCACAAAGTCTTTTGGGAAATATGATAGAAATTGAAATGTTGGTTAAGGAAAGAAATATAGATGTACTTTGTGTTAGTGAATCATGGCTTCCTCCAAATATTGTAGACCAATTTATTAGTATTCCTCAGTTTAATGTATTTCGATGTGATAAAGGACGCGGTGGCGGAGTGTGTATATATGTTCGTGATTATCTGAGTGTTACTCCTCTCACCACACACACTGAAACTACAAGTATGAGAGCAGCAGGTGTTGAGGATGTGTGGGTGACAATACAGCACAGAAAACTGCCCTCAGTGATAATAGGATGCGTGTACCGCCACCCCAAGGCATCACAGGAATCTTTTGATTATATACAGGACATTCTGAGAACAATGTGCCTTCGTAAGAAAGTATTTTATATGCTTGGTGACTTGAATGACAATTTTCTAAGTGCTAAATGTAAGCTCAAGAAAATCATAATTAACGCCAAATTAACACAAATAATATCAAAACCTACCCGAGTGACTATTGATAGTGCAACACTACTTGATGTCATTATAACTAACACGCTAGACTCAATCATTGCATCAGATGTATACCCATGTCCGATAGCAGATCATGACCTAATTTCTATTTGTGTCAACTTGCGTAAGCCGAAGAATCAACCAATTGTTGTAACAAACCGTATGATGAGAAATTATTCGCCAGACGCCTTTCGGGACATGATCGTGAATGAAACAAATAACCTAAGAGTAATTTTTGACACAGATGATGTCAATGCGCAAAATAATATCCTCACCAACACATTACGCTCATGTCTCGAGGTCTGTGCTCCAATTGTTAACAGAGAGTTACAAAGGCCTCCCGCTCCATGGTTAACACCAGAAATTCTACACTTGATGAATGTAAGGGACACTAAACAAAAAGCTTTAAAACAAGACAGACATAGCCTAATTTTACAACAGGAATATAAAATGTTAAAGAAAAAAGTCAAATCAAACATTATTTTAATAAGAATGGTCTTCTACTGAATCCTCAAAAGACACAATGTATCTTTGTGGGCACCAGAGCCCTTATTCCAAAATACCCGGTGACATTACAATTAAGGTTGATGAGGCCTCTATTCAGCCAAGCTCAAGGGTAAAAAACCTAGGAATATATTTTGATAGACATATGCTATTTGATGACCACATTACTGAAATGAGCAAAAAAGTATCTGGCATACTCATGTACATAAACAGAATTCAAGATGCTCTCAGTAAGGAGTCTAAATTAATTGCAGTACAAACTCTAGCTTTAAGTCACATGAATTATGGACTAACTGTTTGGGGCACGACAAATGCCACACAATTATGCCGCGTCCAGAAACCAAAATTTTGCAGCAAGAGTCGCCTATGGAGGATTATCAAAATTTGACCATATAACACCTATTCTCAGGAACTACAATGGTTAACAGTACAAAAGAAATATATCTTTAACCAATGTATCATAACTTTCAAAATAACTATGGGGGAACCTTTGAATTCGCTTTTTTACTTCCCAGAAGTTAGAGAAATGAGAAATTTTAGCATTAACACACGACAAGAACGCTTATTATACGTGCCGAGAACCTTCAATGATAGTGGGGCCAGATCCATCACAGTAAGAGGCCCTGCCACATGGAATAAATTGCCCAGAGAGTTATAATATAACTATACAACTTAGTTAAATTAAAAAGATTATTGAAAAATTATCTATTATGTAATGAGTTTCAGGTCTAACATAATGTTTGTATTTTAATCCTATCCACAAATTAATTATGTTTATCTCTAGGCCTATTATATGCATTATGTAAGCCTCTCCTTTTAAAGTTATTTTATAGTTTTTAATATTTTTTATTTTAGGCTTTTACAATTTTAATTTTGTCTCATTTAGATATTAGTGTTATTATAGTAGTTTATATTTTATTGGACTTATATTGTTATAATATCAAATTTAATTATAATTATTAATCAGAATAGTAGAGATTGAATTATTGTACTTAAGTATGTAAAGAATAACCATTGTTCATAATGGAATAAAGTATCTGAATCTGAATCTGAATTTGAATCTGAATCTCTCTAGCAACTATAGGGCTGGTGCTTTGCTATGCAGACGGTGACGGTCCCACTTCACAATTGGAGGCAGGTGTGTGTGTGAGAGGTGAGGTAACACGCAGCTGACATCACAAAGCTGCTGAACAATAATGTAAGCAAGAGGAGGAGGGGAGGAGGAAAAGGAGGAGGAGGAGGAGGAGGAGGGAAGCGAGAGGTAGAATGAATGAATTGACGAGAAAAAATTAAAACTCATGAGAGAACCCAGGAACAAAAGGAAGGAGATGAAGACGAGGAAAGAGAAAGAGGTAAGGGTGGAAGAGTAGGAAATCAAGAGGAAATAGTGAGAGGGAGAAAGCAAAGGAAGGGAAGTTTGGGAAGGATAGGAAGGGACGAAGGAAGGGGAAACGAGGGAAGAGAACAAAGATAGGAGAAGGCAACAACAAAGGGAAGAGGGGAAGTGAGGGGAAGGGAAGGTGATGAGAGAGAGTCTGGGTTGGAAGAGAAGGAGGAGGAGGAAGGGGGGGGGGGTCGAGGAGAGATGAGAGGACGAGGACCACTAAATACCAAGAGATTAATTGAGAGATAATGTGGACGTCAAGCGAAGAGATGGAGGGACTCAGGGGAATGATATGAGAGAGAGAGAGAGAGAGAGAGAGAGAGAGAGAGAGAGAGAGAGAGAGAGAGAGAGAGAGAGAGAGAGAGAGAGAGAGAGAGAGAGAGAGAGAGAGAGGGAGAGAGAGAGAGAGAGAGAGAGAGAGAGAGAGAGAGAGAGAGAGAGAGAGAGAGAGAGAACGTAACAAGAAGATGTAGAGATGAATGTCGAGATGGGAAAGTGGGGGAGGAAGGGAGAGTTGGAAGATGTGGAGATAACAAGATGTGGAAATAACAAGATGTGGAGAATTATGAAGATGGTGTGAAGGAGAAGGAAATATAAGGAAATAAAACAGAGACAGGAATATAGAAGAGAGGGGATAAGTTGATGATTATAAGACAAACACAGGATAGAAAAATATATGACAAAGAACCTTAATAAATATAATATAATAAAAAGCGAGGCATATAAGACGAACAAAATCAAGAGAAAGCAATGGAAAGAGAACACGAGAAGGGAATCGATAAAGTGGAATTGTAAGAGGAGGAGAAGATGGAAAAAGAAAACGTAAGAGGCGAGGACGGAGAGGGGATAAATTGGCTGGAATTTAGAGAGAGAGAGAGAGAGAGAGAGAGAGAGAGAGAGAGAGAGAGAGAGAGAGAGAGAGAGAGAGAGAGAGAGAGAGAGAGAGGTGTAAAAACTAACAAGGAAACACTGAAAGAGGAAGA
>JAWQEG010007234.1:2500-7500 GCA_033782935.1 Petrolisthes cinctipes
CCAAGGTGTGAGAGAGAGAGAGAGAGAGAGAGAGAGAGAGAGAGAGAGAGAGAGAGAGAGAGATTAGAGGAAACTAATGTGTGTGTGTGTGTATTTCCCCGTCCTACTCGGATATTTTAAAGTGAGAGAGAGAGAGAGAGAGAGAGAGAGAGAGAGAGAGAGGAGAGAGAGAGAGAATATGACTAGGACATACTAAGATGTATATGTGTGTGTGTATATATATGTATGTGTATATATCTCTTTCTTTCACACACACACACACAGGACTTCGGCATCAAGGCAACAGAAGAAGGAGGAGGAGGAAGAGGAGACAGCAAAAGAAGAGGAGAAGGAGCTGGTGGTGGTGTTGGTGTAGGTAAATCCTTAGACATGCCTGTAACCACACCAAAACCCACTACTACAACTGATCGGCTTCCTATCAACCCGGATGGTCTGCAGAGTCACGTTGCTTCAGAGGTGAGTGAATTGGTTGGGTAGGTGGTTAGTTGGATAGTTGGTTGGTTGGTTGGTTGGTTGGGTGGTTGGTTGGGTAGTTGGTTGCTTCAGAGGTGAGTGAATTGGTTGGTTGGTTGGTTGGTTGGTTAGTTAGTTGGGTGGGTGGGTAGGTGGTTGGGTGGTTAGTTAGGTAGTTGGTTACTTCAGAGGTGAGTGAATTAATTGGTTGGTTGATTAGTTAGGTGGTTGGTTGGTTGGGTGGTTAGTTAGGTGGTTAGTTAGGTGGTTGGTTAGTTGGTTAGGTAGTTGGTTGATTAGTTAGTTGGTTGGTTGGGTGATTGGTTGGGTAGTTAGGTGGTTAGTTAGGTGGTTGGTTAGTTGGTTAGGTAGTTGGTTGGTTAGTTAGTTGGGTGGTTGGGTGGTTGATTGATTAGGTGGTTAGTTAGTTGGTTGGTTGGTTGGTTAGTTAGTTGGTTGATTGGGTGGTTAGTTAGTTGGGTGGTTGGTTGGTTGGTTGATTAGGTGGTTAGTTGGTTGGGTAGTTGGTTGGGTAGTTAGTTAGTTGGTTAAATAGTTAGTAATTTAGTTAGAAATTGAGTCAGTCAGTTATTTAGTTTCTTGGTTAGTTAGTTATTTACTTACTTAGAGATTATGTCAGTCAGTTATTGGTTAGTTGGTTAGTTAATTAGTTATTTAGTTGGTTAGTTAGTCAGTTAAAAATTAAGTCATTTAATTTGTTAGTCATTCAATATACAAAAATTATACCATATGATAACTTAAACTTTCCTTCCTTATTTAATTAATTAATCACTGACCACCACTACTACAATAACCACAACCACAAAACAATAACAATAACAATAACCACAACATGATAGATAACTTTACTATCTCTTCTTTCCTTCGTTTCTTTACATGTGTTGTTGCTTGTTGTTGATGTTGTTATTGTTTTGGTAGGTGGTGACTCAACCCCCAGGCCCCTCCTACCTCACCGACTCCTATTACTACTTGAAGACCACACACCGGCACCAGCAGGGTCTCAAGAATCGGATGAAAACTTTGGACACATCAGGGGTCTTTTGGATCGAGAGAAGGAGGACCAGGTGAGGAGGATTACAGTTTTCATGGCAAGAGAAATAAGATTGGTTTAATAGTTAATTTATTTGTATATGTTGTTGTTGTTGTTGTTTAAAATGCATCTATAAATATGTATATATGTGTATTATGATTATAGTTTCAGTAGGGAGGTACTCATAAAACACACACACACACATACACACACATACACACACACACACACACACACACACACACACACATTCTATAGGATTGAAATCTTAGGATAATTTATTTTACTCCATTCTCTTTTAATTAATCTGGAGTAACTGATTCCTCCAAACTGATTCAAGCAACAACAGTCCACCATTATTTTCTTTAATCTGACTCTGTTTCCTGGCATACTTTGGAGGAATCAAGGCACTCCAATGTACCAAAAGTATACTATATCTATCCATACACTTAACTTGACTTTACTTTCAGAATCTGCAAGTGTTACAACCGCTAGCACCTCAGTCGTTTGGTGTGAAAATGCCGAGTAGACAAACCATCTCAGTCCCTAGTGTTCAGGAGAGAGGCCCTCAGAGATCTACAACTACAACTACAACACCTGCATCTGTCCCTATCCCACCCTCTCGTCGCATCCGTCCCTCTTCAAAGTCGACCACATCATTACCATCACGGAAAAGACCCACTCCCCCACCCTCCTCAGATAGTATTAATCTCAGACCAGCCTTCACGCCCATTCCCACGCCCCTACCGCCCACCCACGCCCCAGCACGACGCCCACCCACCACCGGCAGTAGCAGTAGTAGCAGTAGTAGTAGTAGTAGTGGTAGTAGTGGTAGTAGTGGTACCTTCCCGTGTCCGTCAAAAACAACAACATTCTGATTTAGTGTCAACTCATATCACCTCCTCTTCACCATCTCGTTCATCTTCCCACTCTTCCTCTCGCTCTCCCCTCTCGCTCTCCTTCTTACTCCTCCTCCTCTCCCTCCTCTCCCTCTCGCTCTCCTTCTTACTCCTCCTCCTCCTCTCCCTCTCGCTCTCCTTCCTTCTCCCCATCTCGATCCCCATCAACTTCCTACTCTCCCTCTTCCCGAACCCTCTTCCTCCCGCCCCTCCTCCTCCTCTTCCTCCTCTTCCTCACGTCCCTCCTCCTCCTCCTCCTCCTCTTCCTCCCGCCCATCCTCCTCCTCCTCCTCTTCCTCCCGTCCCTCCTCTTCCTCCCGTCCCTCCTCCTCCTCCCGTCCCTCCTCCTCCTCCTCCAGACCTTCAGAATCAGAGAGAGAAGTCAACATCAAACTAGTATCAAGAAGACCCAATATTTGAGTCCTCACGAATCACACCTTTGGCCACCACAACCACGCCCTTCCCTGGCTACAACACGCCTTCAGACACATACAACAAGCCCACCACACCCGCGCCTTCCACCAGAGGACACGGGGGCGTACGGGCGGGGTCCTCCAGGCGCCCTAAACAACAGACTGCAGAAGGAGGAGGAGGAGGAGGAGGAGGAGGAAGAAGGAGAAAAGAGCAATCACCTGTTTATCGCACATCAACTAAGGCTTATAGGGCCCCTTCATCTTTATATCATGTTAGGGGAACTACAACAACGGTTACTGCTCCTTCACAACCAGATTTTGTACAGTCAGGTATGTAAATATTATTATTAGTATTATTATTATTATTAGTAGTAGTAGTAGTAGTAGTAGTAGTAGTATTGTTATTATTAGTATTAGTATTAGTATTATTGTTATTATTGTTATTATTATTAGTAGTAGTAGTAGTAGTAGTATTGTTATTATTGTTTACATGTAAATATTATTATTATGAATAGCATTAGTATTAGTATTTTATTGTTATTATTGTTTATTATTATTATTATTAATAGCATTAGTATTAGTATTAGTATTATTGTTATTATTGTTTATTATTATTATTAGTGTTATCGTTATTATTGTTTACATAATTTTATAGACTTTAAGGGAGAAATTTTGTGTGGTAAATCTGGAGCAACTGAATCCTCCACACTATTCCAAGCAACAACAACAGAACACCATTATTTATTTTTGTTCATCTGGTCCTGTTTTCTGGCATATTTTGAAGGAATCAGGGGCCTTTCAATTCACCAACAACAAGAATCTGCCTTTAATTCATTTCACTATGACTAAAAAGCTTAATTGTAAGATACTCGTGAATTTATTACACTAGTCTCCCATAAAAAATAGTAGTTTTCTGTGAATTATTAACTTTTACAGAAAACGTATTATTTTTAAGGGTGACTTATTTAATAATTATTTTTCCCTATGTATGTATATTAAAAGACTCCTACCCCCTACAAAACAGACCCTAACATCTACGTACCCTTGGAATACGATGAGGAAGCCATACCCGGTGAAGCAGGTGTGGACTACCCGACCTACCATGATGTACCCGATACACTATTTGCATGCGCAGAACAACCACATCCAGGCCTCTACGCAGATGTTGATGCGCAGTGTCAGGTGGGTTGGTTACTTGGTTTGTTTGTTAGTTGTTTAGTTGTTTGGTTAGTTGGTTTGTGGGTTGGTGGGTTGGTTAGTTGGTAGGTTGGTGGGTTGGTTAGTTGGTTAGTTTGTTAGTTTGTGTGTTGGTTGGTTAGTAGGTTAATTGGTTGGTTGGTTGGTTAGTTAGTAGGTTAATGGTTGGTTGGTTGGTTAGTTAGTTGATTAGTTGGTTGGTTGGTTGGTTAGTTGGTTATTAGTTGGTTGGTGGGTTGGTGGGTTGGTTTGTTGGTGGGTTGGTTGGTTGGTTAGTTGGTTGGTTGGTTAGTTGGTTATTAGTTGGTTGGTTTGTTGGTTGGTTGGTTGGTTTGTTGGTTGGTTGGTTTGTTGGTTGGTTGGTTAGTTAGTTGGTTAGTTGGTTGGTTAGTTAGTAGATTAATTGAGTAGTTGGTGGGTTGGTTAGTTAGTAGGTTAATTGGTTGGTTGGTTGGTAGGTTAATTGGTTGGTTAGTTAGTTGGTTAATTGGTTGGTTGGTGGGTTAGTTGGTTGGTTGGTTTGTGAGTGGGTTAGTTGGTTGGTGGGTTAGTAGGTTGGTTAGTGTGTTGGTGGGTTGGTGGGTTGGTTAGTTGGTTAGTTAGTAAGTTGGTTAGTTACTGGAATGATAATGATAATGATAATGAAATAATGTTGATAATGTATTTGCAATAATAATAATGAAATAATAATGATAATGTTTTGTGATAATGATAATAATATACTATGATAATAATGATAATGAAATGATTTACTGTGATAATAATAATAATAATGATAATAATGATGTTTTTATAAGTTATTAGTGATTATGATAATTTTTTAATATGTTATTGTTATTATTAAGTTGTTGTTTTTTTATCTAATGAATGTAATTGTTGTTGTTGTTGTTGTTGTTGATGTTTATATTTATTTTAATGTGTTTATGTTATCAATATTATCTAATTAATATGTTTCTCTCTCTCTCTCTACCCCTCCCCCTCTCTCTA